>JARHVA010003521.1:1312500-1442500 GCA_037957365.1 Torreya grandis
TTAAAGATCATTTAAGGTTTTAAAGGAAGGTTTTATACTTGATAATTTGTATGAAATTTAAATAAGAATTTTATAGGGCTTAAGTGACCAAGAAAGTAAATTTCAATAGCTTGAAAAAAAAAATGTATACTTATAGGTTTTTAGGCTTGTAGGTCTCCATTTTCAAGCATGAGAGATGAACATTGCATAGGAAGATGATGGTTTAAGAATTAATGAAAAATGGAGGACATGGGGAGATAATCATAAGGTTTATTTAAGGCATAAATTATAAAACCATTGAATATAAATATTCTCTTGAACCCATATAAACATCAAAACTAATGAAGACATACAAGCTTGCCAAAAACCTCTCTTTTGCAAGCCTATTATTAAGAATCCAAGGAAAGATGCATGGTATACATTGGAATTGGTGATTTTAGTTTATGTAAGTTATTTTGGATAATAAATTAATGTATTTTTAATGTGTTTAATAGGTTTTAAGATGATCCAAATGACCAAAAACACCTACAATTATGACACAGTCCTAAAAATGCATGCAAAACATGAGAATTTATCTTGTTTGAGAGGTACAAAGGATTGAAAAAAAGAAAAAAAACACTTGGAGAGGCTGAATAATTCTATATCATACCAAAAACATGCATTATTTTTCCTTAAAACACCCCATAACTCAATATATGTATTTTTATTAGCCCTTGGCCTCCTCAGGGCTACACCTTTGGTCAACTAGGGCTGGAAAGTTGTAAAATTGTCTAATTTGAGTTATATTTAATGAAATTACCTGAAACATAACCAAAATACCTAATTTAATTTATTGTAAATTATGTTTTAGGTTTTTGAGTGGTATTATATGGCCATATACAATCTCTAGTACTGAGGGCTTGCATTAGGCCTAATTGGAAAAAATGGAGGATGCAAAAGTAGGTCTAAATTTAGATTAAAATCAAGAAATTTGAGTTGAATATGTAAGCGGATAATGGGTACCAAAATATAAATTTTATTTTCTTATAACTTTCACGTATCTCTAAAACCAAAGATATTTTCACTAAAACAAGGTTATAAGGAGTATGCTTACCTAAAGAGAAAACATGAGAATGATGAGAGATATTGAAGAAAAAATGTGGAAATATGATTGTATTGGGTCACTTAATATATATATATATATATATATATATATATATATATATATATATATATATATATATATATATATATATATATATATATTGCAGTTTAATTGGTTAGACTCTAGTAATGTGACTTTTTAATCTATAATGACTCCAAATGAGCATTTTCAAAGCAGATGGATGAGTCACCAAGGTAAAGAAGTAATTCCTACACCACCTTGAGATGGATATAAATAAAATAAGTACACACATGTTAAAGAGGGTGTTTATGAATATTTATTTACATGACTTATTTATTGTATCTCACTTCTTTATGAAGTGACACTTGTCCTAGATCTCGTTTACGCCTCTTCTCTCCTAATTATTTTCTATATATATGCCTAATGTTGGCATTATAAGGATCATTCCAATAGGAGTATCACATATCCATAATAATATGTATTCCTATTGAGTATTAATATTATTATTTTAACTCCTTTATTTATTTTTAGTGTAAAACTTTGAATGGTTGATCTTGGCAAGTGTAGACTTAACTCACCTTATCTTGTTATCCTATTATTCTTGCCTTATTGTAGTTTGGTTCTCTATTTTAGATTTTTAAGAGTGTTATCAGGGGTTCTAAGTGGATTATAAGTTTGAAACATATTCTCTTATACTTTCACATTACCTTACCTCTTTGTAAAGCATTAATGTGATAAGTTCTTTTAGGAGAAGTGTATTATTTATGGTAGTCATATAGGTCATAGTGCACATAAAAATAAGTTGTAGTGGTCTTCATATTTGGTTCATCTCCTTCATTTAAATTTATATTTTTATCTTACCCTTTTCCTTTGCAAGCATTAGGTCTAGTATTAGTCTTAATGGTGACAACATCAAGGGAGCTAGCCCTATCTTTAGATTCACCTCACTGATTAGGCCACCCACAACCTAGAGGTGTCTCCATGCTATCACTTAAGTGAGGAGGATTGAAAAACGTCCTCATAGGTAAAATTTTTGATGATAAAATATACCATATACTTTTATTACATTTTATATAAATTAAATAATAATTAATTATTATTTATTAACACGAGTTGAAAAACCTTGTGTAAATAAATAATAAAATATATTTATTTATTTATTATTGTTTAAAATATTATCAGGTTAGCCGGACCCATTGGTTATATTGTTCACCTCTCCTCACATTTATTATAGATAGGGTTTTACCCCTATTATAAACGTAATCAAATAATTGAAGGTAATTTGGTGACATTGTGATAAAGTGATATTTGTATATGACAAATATCTTGGAAAGGTTTTGTGAAGAATATTGATATAGTGGAAGTAAGAAGGATATTAAATATTATTGGTTTTAGATGGATTTATAAAATCAAATATAATTCAATTGGTAAAATTGAAAAGTTTAAATAAATATCAGTTGCTTGTGGGTTTACTCAAAAACTAGGGATTGACTATGTTGAAACCTTTGTTTCCATAGAAAAAATAAGTATTATTAGATTAATTATTTATCTTATAGCCTAAAATAGTTTTATTATCCACCAAATATATTTTAAAAATACTTTTGTAAATGGTGATTTAAAAATGGAAATATATATGACTTAGCCTAAAGGTTTCATTGATATTAATAAAGAACATTATATGTGTAAGTTAAAGAAAGCACTGTATGGTTTAAAACAAACTCCTCGAGCTTGGTATTCTAAAATTATTACTTTATTTAAATAATTAGGTTTCTCTAGATGTTTTTATGATAATAATGTATTTGTTAAAGTTTAAAATAGTCATTTAATCTTCTTTTTATTATGTGGTGAAGATATTTTAATTACTGGTAATCTCATTAGTTTAATTTATAAATATAAGGATAAACTAAGTTAAATATTTGAAATGACTGATTCAGGCATTTTGCATCATTTTTAAAAATGGCTATATTTCAAGATAAACATTCTATTGTTGTATCACAATCTTAGTATGCACATAATCTTCTTTTTAAGCTTAATATGCTTGATTGTAAATCTACATCTAATCATGTTGAAGTTGGTGTTAAACTTGATCCAAAACCTACATGTGGAAAAGCTAACCCTACTCTATATAGATAACTTATTATTAGTTTGATTTATCTAACCATGAATAGGCCAAATTTTTTATATGCTATTGGTGTTTCTTCTAGATTCATGCAGGATCCATATTCGGATCATTAGAAATTAGTTAAATGTTTACTTTGTTATATCAAAGGAACTATTAATTTTGGTTTTTATTATTATTGCATTGATAAATATAAATTATATGGTTATATGATGTTGACCATGTTAATGACATTATAGATCAAAAATTTACTTCTAGATATGTGTTTAATTTTGGTGCAGGTGCTACACTTATAGTAAAAAAATCAATCGACTATGTCTATCTCTTCTACTAAGGTAGAGTAAAAAAGTGTTATGGAAACTGTTAAAAAGCCATATGGTTGTGAAGGTTTTTAGGAAAACTTCATTTGGATGTTTTTCAAAGTACCACCTTTCACTATGATAACTAAATTTTTATAGCTCTAGTGAAAAATCTAGTTTAAAAATAATGAAGTATACATATTGAAGTTCATATGGATTTTATTCAAGAGAAAGTCCTAAATGGTGATATTGATCTTTATTTTTGTCCTATATATGAATGTGGTAAATATATTCACAAAATCACTTGATGCTCTTAAGTTTTTTTAGTTTCATGCAATGTTAGGCCTCTCAAAGTTTCCATTAAGGGTGAGTGTGCACGACAATGCCACTTTCTAATGGCCACATGTTCCTTCTTCTCTATATTTATTCTCATTATAAATACTTTTAAACTTCATACAAAATCTATGTATTTTGAATAAAATTTATGTGGATGTTTTATTTTTTACTCTAATACATAAAATAATACTTTGTAATGAAGGTCCTTATGTTATAAAGATCTCAAAATATGCTTGGTTGATTATTCATGAGAAATTGTGATATGTAGTCTCATGATTATGTTAGCTTGAACTTACCTTGAGTATTTTATATATTAAAATTCCTTTTATTTCAAAAGGTGACTTTGACATGATGAAGGTTTTAAATCCTTCAAATTTGTATATAGTATAGTTCCTTTATTACAATGACTATGACATTTATCTCCACTTAGTATTAAGGGGGAGTGTTAGAACATTTAATGTCATTTATGTGATGTTATTATAAACCCTTAATACATTTTATGTAAACTAAATAATAATAATAATTTATTATTTATTGACACGGGTTAAAAAACCTCATGTAAATAAATAATAAAAAATATTTGTTTATTTACCATTATTTAACATGTTCCTGTGATGGTTGGATCTATTAGTTAAAATAGTCACCTCCTCTCACATTTATAAAAAATAGGGTTTTATCCCTATTGCAAATTTATTTTAATATTAAAAGGTAATTTGGTGGTATTGTGACAAATTGATATTTGTGTATGGTAAATACATTAGAAAAGTTTTGTGAAGAAGATGACAGAGAGGAAGTGATAAGGAGAATGATGTGTATTGGGGTTAATAAGTTTATCATATATACGAATATCAATTTTTGGGGGGTTTTTACCTTTCAAGGTTTTCTAACATTATCTTTGTGTTACGTGTACAATTGATTTGGTTATTATTATTATTATTATGCTTTGTTATATTAGTTTCATTCTAGATTCTACCTATGTATGCTTCATATATTTTTATATGAATTTTGTCAATAATGCCATGAAAAAATAACATAAGGAATCTAAGCATGGATAATAAGACAAAAACATAATATTCTAGTATATACATAGAAACCAATTAAAAGAAAATATTTGGAGATAGAAATAATTACCTTCAGTTGACTTGTCAACATATCAATATCTCCTTTATCTCAAGTGACACTTTATAACAGATGTTTCAAGTAGATAAAAAATAAGTAATGATGAATAATTAAGTATCCTTAGTTTGGGACTCCATAGGCTAGGTGTACCTCTATGGTTTATCTTCCCTCTCAATAACTCTAAAGACCTTATGTAAACATATACCTCCATGAGTATAATGTCTTATATTATAATTAATATTATTCTACTAAAGGTAGGTTTTCATGCACAAGCATAGTAGAATGGGTGTGTGTATATTATAAATATTATATATGGGAGACTTATAGATATATATCCAATTCCTAAAAGTGACCTATCTAATATGTTGATGAATTCAATTTAGATAGATATATTATAATGATCAAAATGAAATACAATACTACATTAGCCATGTCAAGTTAGTATACAATGACACATAGTTTTATTGAGTTGGAATGATAGATTTTCAAAGGTAAATAATAATTAAAAATAAATACATTAGCCATGTTTGATACAAAGCAAAAAAAATGGACCAAAACATAACTAACTTGACATGGGCGAGTTAGTCTAGAAAAGACCTGAAACTAGGTATAAGAGGCATAAAGAAGAAAAAATATCACCATATAAGGTTATAATGATTGAATATAAATATAATAAGTGTAAAATTACATACACCAATCTCTCCTAAAGTTTCACAAGGTATCCAAACCTTGATCCTAGTGCAATCCTTAGGATGTGCAATTAGGGAGAAATATGCACCGACTAGTCTTGAAAAAGAATGTGTTAGTGATTAAAATAATAGGTGCATACATCATGTGTCATAATAGTGTAATTAAAGGTGGTTATTTTAGATAAAAAATAGAAATATAAAAGATAAAATCAAGGATATAAATAAGTGTTGATAATTGAAATAACTGAAATGAAAGTAACAAATACATACCTTTACTTATATTTACATTATTAATATTTCATGAAATTACCTTATTATTGATTATCATGATAATAAAAAATTCATTTTGTACATCCAAAATATACAAGTCTAAACATGGATAAAATCAATGTAGGTGTATATAGGGGAATCAAAAAATGGAAGTATGAGAAAATTTTAAAAATGATTGTAAAAAGAAAATAAATACAAATAGCCATGTGTTAAAGGATATATTAGGTCCATAATATCCAATTAAAAATATAAAATGGGTTGGCTAGACACATGTTAAAGTATAAATAAGGTCAAGATAACCCAACAAAAATGAATGGTGCTAAACAAAACAAAACATAAAATGTAGAAAAGGACTGAATATCCATAATAAGAGGGATAAATTAGGTTTTAAGAACCTAAAAAAAAAGAATAAAAGATAAAGATACCAGAATTAATTAATATAAATCCTATAACTATAAGTCAATGACCAATACAACATCTCAAAACAATTCAAATATGCAACTTATATTCAAATGCACCATGTTCAAAGGGGAACCTTTGAACACTAACCCCTCTCATTTAAATGCTAAATAGTATAAAAGAGATGGAAAGAAGGAGATAAAAAATATGAGAGAGATTCAGTATCAATTTTTGTTTGTTAATGGGAAATATGAAAGGGAGGGAAAATAAAGTGTCACCAAGGAAAAAATCATTTTCATTGGAAAAAGACACATTAATCAGTTTGAAAAATCCAAGGATTTTAAATATCAATGGTCTTAGAGAAGTTAATCCAAAAAATGATATTGGGATAATTAGTGAAGAATAAATTTCATCCCATTAAGGATAAATGCATGAAAATTAAAACTTTCCTACCTTCTCATAATGTGTTCCATGTTCTTCAATATCTCAATAGAGCCATATATCACTATGAGGATTAGGTCCTAAAATGAGAAAATAGGTGAACCTAAATGATATATATGTAAAGCCTCCTAACTCAATATAATATCATATCAAAAACTATTATATATTGGATATATCATGAGGCTAACTATTGAGTTTGATATTCAATTAGGATAGAGGGTGTAACAATGATATGATCGTGTATTTTAGTGTGAGTTTGAATTTTGAAAGATATTTTTCCTTTTTAAATCACCCCTTTCTTTTTATTTTATTCAATATCTTATATATTAAATTTTTGTATTTATTTTATATTCCTCCTCCATACATATTTGGAAGACAAAAAATTGGTGCTTAAGATGACTAATAAAAGAGAGATTACATCTAGCCACTAAAGAAGAGAACCTAGAGATCAAGAATATTAGATATTCCTATAATTGCACCTTAGAAAAGAGACAACTATTAAAATTGAGCTTAGTGTACCTAAAAAGAGGTGGAAAATAAATAATATATAGATGCACATGAGATTTATTAGACTAACCAAGTCATAAAAAAGATGTAGAAATGGAGATGACATAATGATAGACATGTTTGAGACTTCATCATTGAGTAGAGTAAAATATGGACAAGAGACATGTATATAGATTAAAATAGTTTTGACACAAGAGAATATAACTAACTCTAAGAGATAAAATACCTCTCTTTACCATTTCCTTATATTTGTAATAAAACACATAACTATGACTAAGAGTGTGAGTTAAACAAAGGTAATATATGATAATGGTCACTTATGAGGAGGGATTGGTTGTATTCCTCAAGGTATTACCATGTAAATCACAAAATGAAAGCTAAGAGGCAAAAATATAAGTGTATAAGGAGATATTGAGGTGTGAAATTATATAATGTATAAATACATATGGAACATAATCCCAAAGGCATGAAAAAAAGTAGTTTTAAAATATCCAAGAGGTAAAAAGGGTAATGTGGTGCAAAATCCAAGAGGTGAAATAATAAAGGAGGAGACTAGAGGTGAAGATAAGGAGGTATGGAAAGATAAGAAATAAATTCAAGAAATCTTAGAGGAGAATTCAAAAAGGATGTGTATTGTTTAGGAGGGCTTGGTTTTATTACCCAATGTATTACCGTGAAATTCAAAAACTAAATATCCAAGAGGTTATAAGATGTTAAAGTCAAGATGATTCAAATAATGAAGAAGGAAAATAATTGATAGGTATAACACGAGTAAGGATAGAGGGAAAACATAAATTAAGAAAGATAAACCCAAGAAGGAAAATGTCATGAGATGTAAACACCCAAATTTGGTATGAGGCCATATTTTATGTCATTTATTTTAGAATTACACATATAGACTATTGATAATGAATAAGTTATCTATTGGCACATTCTACTTAGGTATTTTATATTCTAGTTTGTGATTCATCCATTTGATATCCATCTTCCCATTTTTTCATGGGGATCCATAATATTGGGTTTTTTTAATTTTAAAAAATTCCTTTTTGATAGACAAGAATGGTCCCATAGTCATATCTTCAAGGAGCAGACTTGACTAGGTATAACTTGTGGACCTTATTTCAAGTCATGTTTCATTTAACTCTTATTTTTGTCTATTGGGTCTTATATAGGGTTGGTTTTGTGTGCCAATAATAGGCCCCCAAATACAACATAAATACAATGGTAGTATAATGCATTAAGGATGATTCTCCTCACTCTCAAAAATATATTCTTAATATTTTCATGTTCTATCTATAGATTCATTGAAGTTAGATTCATGGTTTTCAAAGATTAAACTTAGATTTAGATGATTTTGATAAGCATAAAATATGAGAAAGAGCATATATATTTTCATGCATAATTTCAAATGTAAATGTAAATAGGAAAACTCTATTTGATTTTGATCCATCTTTGAATTATTTAAAATACAGTGCGATGCTTGGTCATTGAATAGGGATTCACTAAGATCAATCTAATTCAATTATTTTTTCTTGACACCCCCCATTCCCCCAAATTGACATCAATTTAATTTGTTTATAGGAAATAAGGGTTTAATTATTTAAGGTATTTCACGTGATATTCTATATATAAAAACATGTCAAAAAAATTAATTAATGCTTGTGTAGGTGGAAAAATCATATTTTTATCATAGTCATTTGGGATAAGTCTGAAGTAGAATAACTTGAGTAGCTTGTGTTATTTTCCACTTATTAATCCTATCCAAAAATATTATTTGATCCTAAATTTTGTCTATCATCATCATATTTATATATTTTTTTGTTAGTAATTAAACATAATTAATTGGGACAAGTCCATGGTCAACAAACATGAGTGGCCCATGCTCTTATCTACCTTCAATGGTCTTATCCAAAAGCGGTTTTAGATTCTACTCGTGATCTTGAGCATGCACATTATAATATTTTATTTATTTCCACTATCATACAATTAAAATAGTCAAAGAAGTTCATGTTTGAGCTAAGTATATTTCTTCTTATTTAAAAAAAAATAGTATTTCTCCATATTTAGAAATTATCAAAATCAAAATTGTTAATTATTTTACATCTTTAGCATTCTAATATATATCTCATTTTACACCTATTATTATTTTAAAAATTATTATTTTATTAGAAAAGGGTAAACCATATCGCTGAACATGTACATTTATTTTGACCCTCACTTATGTTTTTTCAAAAAAAATTATGATTTTAATTGAATTTATGATTTCCATACACTAAAGAGAATTTATGTTTGACATTGGGGGTTTAAGAATTCCTTTTTCACTTGAACACATATCTTGGCTTGTTATTTTTTTCCATTTGTTTTCCTTTCTTCCTTCCTAGAAACTATGTTATTTTTAGTTTTAAAACTTATAAGAGTTATCATTTTGGGCAAAGCATTCTTCAATTTTACCTAAGCTATGGTGTGAGGGGTACTAACCCAATACTAAATCCATTAGAAAACACTATGTACAAATTTTAGTTTTTATGTACCTCATGGTGTATCATAAATACCTAGATTTTATTTTTCATCCATATACAACTTTTGACCATTTGTTCTTTTAGTGTACTGATAAGTGGTTATCCCTGAAAAGTTAATCTTAACATACCCTAGAGATGGGATATTGTGGCTATGGGATAGTGGAATACTATGTAGTTAGTTATTTTTTAGATTATTTTCTATATTTATGAGTATGATTATTATATTTGAGAGCCTCTAAAATAAATACACCTAGCCTAGTTTACATTTTGACATTCTTTCTTTCATGGTATGATTGGTTACTTGTTCATAGTAATGTTGGTGATTATTTTTTAGATAAGGTAAATAATGTGTTCTAAGGGATCCCATAACCTATATAATAATTCCAAATATAGAAAATAAACCACCCACCAAGATAAATTATGACTAAAATCCTACCTGAGAGCTAATAAAACCCCCATAAAACCTACCTAGAACTTGAAAAAAACCCAACCTAGCCCAATAAGGCACACAAAATATAAAAAACTATTTACAACTCCTATGAATCTTTTATATCTTCTTGGATGGTAACATTTAGCTTGTTTCTATTTTTTTGGTCATTTAATTCCTTGTTTCTAGCCACTTTATTTTTCATGTTGCCCCTAGTCCTTTTACTTGGACCCTTGGCTACAAGAGGATTTTTAGGTTCTTCATCAGGCTCCATCACCTTTGCCTCATTCTTGTTTAGTGTTTCCTATTTTCACTTATTATGTCCTAAATCTTGTTGCTTATACCTTTTGTGATCCTTTTTGAGTGTTGCCTCAAGCTTAGGGTTAAGCATACTCAATGTATTAATCGTGGTGATTATAATATTTGATATATTGTGTGTTGATAAATATAAAATATATTATAGGTATGAAATTACCAATGGTTTCAATAATTTGTATTTAATATTATCAAATAATACTAAACCTTATGATTATTCTAATTAATGGACTAATGATCATACTTATACAATTTAATATGCTTTGTACATTAATGAAGAATATGATTATGATAGATATGATTATGATTATGAAAATCAAGATGATTGGTACAATAATGAAGAATATAGAGAAGAGTAAAGTGAGTATATTAATTTAGAAGTTTATAAAAATACTCTATTTCTCCTTTGTATTCCTATTTTCATAAATCAAAGAAAAAGTAACATACTGATAATGAGTATATTCTTTATTTTAATCTCTCACAAGTAATAAAATTTGAAGAATAAATAATTAGTGCATCTTTTTTACCTCTTAAGTTCACTATTACATTACATAACATTAATTGATATAAACTTAAAAATCATAGGCCTCACATAAAAATATCAAATGATATAAATTTATGTGTTATTCCCTCTTTGTACAAAAGGTATATGGTGTAATTGCATATGGCATCTCAAACTCTCCTCTAGACATGTTTAACGACATATAAGATTGTGATAATATTTCTCCTCTCTTATAATTTGTAAGTAATTATATTAAATTTAATGATACTCCTTACTTTTCTCTTGAAATATCAAAGGACATAAATTAGTTTGAATTACAAACAAAAAGTGACATTTTTTATCTAGATGATCATGACATAGTATGAAAATATTCTAAAGATAATATTCCTATATCCATAGAAATCAAGTCTCAATACTACTAATTATGATTTCTCTCTCCTGTCCTAAGCCAATACAATCCAATGAAGAGCAATGTGAATTTTTTACTTCTCTACAAATTCAATGTGATAAGATAATAAATTATTTTAAAGTTTGTACTAATTATGTATTATAATGAAATCCTAGGATATGCAATTAAAATTTTCACAATCCTCCCCATAAGTGAGCTTTTCCAAGAAACTAATATTCCCACTAGTCATATTATATCCATGATTCACATTATTAGTGACATCCAAAATAAATTTATTGATCTCACTTTACAAAATAAATCATGTTGTGTGATTATTAAAGATAATTTTATCTTAGGACAAACCTTACAAAAAATATATATGAACATCCATATCTAATTTTTTTGTTATGCCTACAATAACCATTTTTGATGGATATCGAGATCCTTGTCCTCATTTAATTTAGTATCACTTATTTCATGGAATAGGGAAATGAAGGACATATTATAATCTAATATTTCCATATAGGTCTCATAAGAGATGCTTCATATTAGTTTTATAGTTTACCTAGTGGCTCCTTACCTAACTTTGAAAAGTTTGAGGATGAATTCTTATTAGATATCATAAAAACATGGTACATAAGTTCACATTGGAAAATATACAAGATTAGAAACATGATCATGATGATCTCAACAAATATTTTATGTTAAGATTAAAAAATAATTTGCATTCTTAGACTTATCAACCCATAGATCTTAAAAATGAATTTATATTTAGTAGGGGTTTCTTATCTCCACCAAAAAAAGAGCCATGCATATAATTAATATTTATATTAATAAATTTTACATGGACATGTGAAAATATGCACATGATCTTAATTCTAAAATGGAAAAGGCTAATGAGTAACGATCATCTTCACACAAGAATGAAGTTGTTAATAGATAGTTGAATTTAAATTTAATAGCTAAAATAAAGAATCCAATTAAAATCATTAATGAGATAAATGAGTCAATGAAAACAAGTAAAATCAAGGAAGAAAGAGATAATGTACTCAATAAAGGGAAGGAACCAATTTGCAAAGCATTTTTTAGAGTAGGTTATTTACCATAGCTCATGATCCCTAGTTTTTATACTTAGTGTTATCGATCTAAATCACACCCTTTAAGGAGGTGTTTCATGCCTCCTTACTCAATTAATTTATTGAAAAATCTAAGGCTATGGGTCACCTATAGTTGGAGTGGACCTATAGATAAGACTGATTTCCTATGATGCATAACCTATACTAACACTAAACTTCTACTTTGACAAGGAAAAAGGAGAGAGATATAACTGAAAACAAGAAAAAAATATGTAGGTGATGCACCAAACATAATATCCTCCTCTTGCCTATACTACACTAAAACATGAAAAAGAGATAAAACCTATTACATAACTCAACATGAGTCTCCAAGCATTAGTGTTTTGATATGAAGGTTATGGTCAAGCCATTAGTAGAGAGGGATGAACAATAGGTCTCATAGTTCACATAGGCGAATGTTTTCTATAGTCATCCATTGTAAGACATGTGACACACTTCATATGACTTGTTAAGATGACTAAAAACTTGAGAAAAAGTAAAAGATAGGATAAATGAAAGGAATTTGTAGACACTATCATATACATTCATCAAACCACAATAGACATACACTATTTGTAATATTGAGAAGGATGGAAATCAACACATATTCAGTTCAAAGGTAAAATAAAAGTGTTTATCAAAGTAGCACTTTGTCATTCCCAGATTTAGGATCAAATGTAGATCAATTTCTATAGCATTTATATGTTATAAAGATTCCTCCTCTTTTACTACTTAAATATTCAAAAATGGAGAGCTCAGACTCTTAACTGGTAATATCCACTAATGAGGTAGTTATAAATTTGAATGATCTAGGAAGGTAGTTCAAAGAAGTGGGAATCTCTTCAAGATCTCTATGGCCATGCATGTTTTACTTCCTTATATGCATCTTTGAGCCTGCATCTTATATTATATATATTTTCACTTCCATAATGACTTTAGGGATAGATTTCACCACTCTTTACCCTATTATGCTAGTTGAAGTCAAGCTACACCATGATTTATAAAATTAGGCCACTCTAAGATTGATTCTAAAAATAAAATGCAGTTACATAGTTCAATCATGATTTGATAGATAAATAGGATGAATGGGCCACCAAAATTACCTTAGATAATGCCTTATTATATACATATCCAACATGTCATTCTTCTTGGATTGGGGTCTAACATGGTTATTTCTCATTCTTTCATAATTCTAACTACCTCTACTATACCACATGGAATTGTACTATTGGTTAGGCACTCTTGTTACTATGTGTTTTAGACTTACCACTTCCATGTGGCTCCTTCTCACTCTTTCATTGCATTGATACCATGATCTACTTATAGTGGCCACCACAAGGATGTAAAAATATGAGATTATGCTACATGGTGATATCTCACTAACCTACTTACCTAGGATAATTTGCACTTGTAAGAAATGTTTCTAGGGTATAGGTCTTCAAGATTTCACCACATGGTGTAATCATGCTAACTTACTTACCTATGAGCTTGTTGACATGGAATTCACCAAAGTAACTTTTGAAAAAAATAGACTAAGTATTAATATACCTTTTGTACAAGCCCAAAGTTACTGGGAGAGTGACACATGACTTTGGGAAATCCTTGAAAAATTGACTAAGTGTTGAAGAAAGAAAATAAGTTACTAGTAGACCATCCTTTAGTGATGAAGCAAGATTTTTCCACATGGCATAATCCTACTAACCCACTACTCAAACATATTCACTAAATTACATGAATGGTTTTGGGGCCCCATATAATTAAGATTACACTATGTGGATTCATCCTATGTACCTATTGTCATCAAATTATGCACCCTAGGATACTCTATGAAGTTCCTATAATTTGATGCAACTTGGAATCATCTCTAAAGTTTGTGGGAACTTGTAAGAGAGATGAATCTCTAGATTATGAGGGCTAGCTCCCTGGATTTCATCTTTAAGTGATTATTAATTAATCTAACACTTGTTTTATGGGAAAAAGGTTAGGAGTTTTCATGAAAAGGAAACTACACTAAAGAGGTGATACACCAATACATATCCCATAGACTATCACACTCCTAATAAGCAACAAAGATTTCCAAGACCAATTCTAGGCATTGAAGGATCCTAACATAGTGTTTCAATGTGAAGGTAGGCATACACAGGATAATCAACAAGATAATTGATATAGGTGTATATTTCACACCATAGAGATAATTGCATACTTGAAGAATATCCTATTACATTCATATACTTCACATGACCTATTAAAATTGGAACTCTTGATTAAACATGAAGGATAAAGAGGAGTAAGGATGACAACATCACTTAGCTCCACTATACATAACTTAAAAACTTAGATAAAATGTTTTTTAACTTCATAATCAGACTTTTATAAAATATTTAAGGACAAAATGCAATTTCATACTAGTAGGGTCTCGCCATACTAGATGTGGTCTCTTTTATAATAGCCAAGATGGCTCACATTTATAGAATTTGGAAGAAGAGAGAGAGAAGAGAAGTTGAAAAGGAATAAAGGAAAGTGTAAAAATGTGAGGATTAGTTAAAATAAAATAAATTAGGTGTAAAATGAGTAACAAAAATTATTTTCACATCATTTTATCCCAAATTAGCCTCTTTTCCAAGTATGGCATAACAATCTCCTTAATCATTCTCTCTTATGAAACTGCCTTCATGATGGGCTTTCAACAACACTTAAAATAAGGTTAGGGACAAGTGTTTCATGGAAATGATGTGGATGAGATATCAAGTAACTTATTTGGACATTTTCCATCCCAAACTGAGTACCTTCATTGATGTGGCATTGAAACTCTTGCACAAACATCTTTGAGTAGTGAAACTCCTTCTTGACAACTATAAAAAGGAAATGTTTTGATCATGAGGTATCTTGGATAGTTAAATTTTAATCCCAAAGAAAATATAAGTCATATTTAATCATCTCAATTAGTTACATCACCTACAATCATCAATTCCTCTCTTAGGTGTCACAAGTTTCCTTTGTCTCATTAGGCCCAATTTGGCTAAAATAGCTAAAATTTGGATTTAACTCAATTGGTGAAATTTTTATTCATATAAGTCATATTTTAATTATATTTTACTGAAAAAAATACATTTTTAATCATCAATCTCTCACCAAAATCCCATTTTTCCTATAGAGCTTTCACTAGGCCTAGTCTTTTTGTAGCCCTATTTTTGCACAAATCCAATAGTGCAGGAGAATGTACATACTTAAAATACTAGGTGATATAATTTTTGAGTAAAATTTTATCTCATTATTCTCTGTGTTAAGTTTCATGGCTTTAAACCCAAGGAAAGTGTACATTTTGATTAATTAGTTCTCCTAATTAGGCCTAATTGGGCCTTTTTAGCCTAGAAGACCAAAAATGCTCATAAATGGATCTTTCACGTGTGAAATATCCTAAATTTTTTTATTAAATTTAATATTACCTATAAAATTATCCATATCAAATTTGAGCCTCTTGTTCATTATGGAAGTATGAAAACCCTGAAATGGCCAGGAGATTAGTCTAGGTCCTTTTGCATGCTAGATAAGGAAAATGGATGTTGGGTGAGTAATGAGATTTAAATTGATTTAAAAATGATCTAATAAGGTATTTAAAATATTATAAAATAAAAATACACCTCATTATAACCTCCAAAAAAACTATTTACCTTGCAAGCAACTTTCAATTCACCTTTTCTTCATTTCTCCACTAGCAACAAACTTCATGGTGACTGCAACCTTTGTGGTATGGGGTACATTATTTACATTAAGAAATTATATAAGTTTATATTATGTTCTTTATGTGTTTAAAATCTTATTAAATCATCATAAAAGGTCTAATTTCCTATTAGTTATCAATTTCACCATTTCCCCTAAAATTATCACCTTCATGCATGCTAAAACTGCCCCTACTCTAAGACAAAATAGAGAGGGTTTAAACTATTTAAATTGTAGAATTTATAATTTAATAATATTAATTACGTATTTATGGTACTATTTAAAAAATTATGTCACCTAAATCCTGCATTTAGACGTCCATCCAACACCATCTCCAAGGCAAACTTTGAACAAAGTAACCTGATGAAGGTAGGTAGGGTATAACTATGTTTGGATGATTTAGGGATTGATTTGAGTTTTATAATTTAATTTAGGGTGTAATTAATACCTTAAATGGTTTATTTAAATAATTTTATAGTCCATTTTCCCCTCAAACACTTCCATGCCTCTTGGAAACCATCAACTAGGCCACTGGCTGCTTAGAAAAGGGAATCCATATTTATGATTAGTTGTAGGTTAATTTGGGATTGGTTGATGATTTAAGAACAAAATAAAATTCAATATGATGTTAAAAATTTAATATTAGTTATATTACACTATTTTTCAAGGCTAAAACTCACTCCTTTTCATCAATGCATCCCTTATCCCAAGATTAGACCATCCTGTGTGGACTAAGACATCCTTAACCTCTGCCTATAGGTTTAGGTTTATGTTTTGATTGGTGTTTATGGATACCATATACATGATTATTAGGTCATTAGGACATAATTTTTTCTTAATTCACTTGTAAATCCTCCAAACTATACCAATTCATCTCAAGATCCTCAACTAGGATGCCACTACCCTGATTATAACAGTTATATTTTATCCTTATAAGTGTGCATCTTGGCAAGATTTAGGAATTTTTTACTTTATGTTTAGTTTTTATATAGATTATATGGTAATTATTAATTTTTAAAATCAAAATATCACCTGTACAACCTATTTTAGTGCAAAGGAAAACCCACATCTCATCCACTATCTTCATACCCAATTTGACAATGTTTTCCTACTTTTAGGCTTGTTGTAGGTGTCATAGATATTTTGAAGTTTTTTTTATGATGTTTTGACTTCAGTTTAATACCTTGGATCATGTAACCTTTCATCATTCTTTAATTTTTTTTATAAACCTTCAAACTAGCATCAACTCATGCTTAGGCCTTCAATTGGACCATCCTCTGCCCTGTTTAGACTGAGACAGTCTTGTAGGTGATTTTAGGTAAGATTTAGGGCTAGTTCATGGTGTTCTAGGGTCACTTATAATTTAATTTATATTAACATTACCTAATTTAACTAAAATTTTCACCTTATAACCTTCAAAACACCATGTAAAAATCAAATTATATCACTGCCAAGTATGTTGGTTATAGGTGCTTGTAGGTATGCCTATTGTACAAACAGGAAAGGGCTTAGGAAGTCTCAAAACATTAGTTCCAATTTGTCACTATCACTTGGCTCAATATTGTCATTTTTATAATTTATAATTCTTTGAATTTGATTTCATAGTTTACATCTTCCCACATGAGGTGCAAAATCAACTTTTTACTAACACCCTGTAGGTGCACTGTCACAATTCAATGATTTTTAGCCACTTTTAGGCCTTGAAAAATCCATCTTCCACTCACAATTTGACCTAAAAATTAGTAGGGTTGTTAGGTTTATATATGTATACAATACTAATTAATCAAATATGTTGGAGGTACCTTCTATCATGACATATGTTATCTCAAAAAACCTTAGGGATCTCTATTTTGGGCCTTTAGGGACTGAGATCCCAGAACAGTCTAATCATTATTTTGAAGGGGAATTTACACTTAACATAGAATTAAAAATATCATGGCATGAACACCATGGCTATTAGGGAATTTTTGATCTCCAAACATGAACTTTACCATGTGTTTCACTCTTTTCACCTCCATACAAACCTCTTTAACTTAGACATAAGTTGACTGTGAGTAGACTAGGGAGTGAACAAAGAGAATAGGCAATTTGGATTTGGAAGATTATGCTAATTTGATATTCCAAAATGGAACCCAATGAAGACACATTTCAATCATGAACCCAAGCATATTTTACTTCTTCAAGAGTTCCTTCCATATTATAAAAATTAGGTTCCACACCTATTACTGCAAACTACGCACAATTTGAAATCGTCCTTCAAGGGAATTGAAAGAGAAGGTATTAAATGATATAAATATCATGGATAGATACTTATTCCCACTTTAAAACACCTCATCAAACTCACATAGCTCCTTGGAACTCTGAAAATAAGAAACCAATACAAAATCATTCCCCTCTTAGATGCAATTCCATAAAAATCTACCTAGAGTGTAAGTGATTATTCATAAAGGAGGAGGCACAAAATTGAAACTTATTGTTATGAAAATGAATTGAAATAATAGTAAAATCCACCCCCATAAGCACTCTTTCCAATTCCACTTGTAGCTTCCATAGTGAGTGATTGAATCTACCCTTCCTTGGCTTGCCACTAGAGAAAGAAGAGAAATGAGTTGAAGATGAAGATTTTTGTGAAAAATATGAAAATTAAACATATATAAGACCTATGGGGAGGTGAAGAGTCACACCACCATGTTTTTTTCTACAAGGGAGCTTGAGAAGTCCATATAAGTGTTGAAAAAGGCCTATTTTTAGGGAAAACTACTTCTTTTCTGATGAACCTAACTTATAACTATCACCTGACATGACCCATGTTGAAAATCACCTTGGTGTAAAATTTTCTTTCATAAAAGTAAGTACAAGTCATTTAATAGGCTAAAAGCTGGCCAAAAGACCCCTTTTTGCACATGAGACCCAATAAATGACCAATTTATGACTTGTAAACATATTGAAACATGATAAATGATATATTATGACAATTTGACACAAAATGGACCTTTGAATAAGTTTTACCAAGTTTTGACCATAGTTTACCATGGTTGACTAGGCCAATTCAAGGGAGATGAACTTCAACAAGGACTAGGGAAAGAGTAACTGAGACATGTAGGACAATAGATGACCCCATAAGACACATGAAACTTTCTCTAAAATTTTAAAATATTAGGGTTTGATCCAAATTTTACTTGGGGTAAAATTTGGTTAATAGTACCTAATTACTTATAATATTTTAAAAACTAAGTCTAAAAAGACTTTCAAATAGGCTTAAGGTTGTAGAATGCTGATGCATGGATCTAGGCAATGTTGAAGAATCAATTAATTTTCAAAATGCTTCAAAAAGAGATGAACTTACCAAGATTTTTTAATGACTATATTATGGCATTGAGAGGCTTATATCAGAGCCTTGGAAAACTAACAACCCAAGAACCTGTCAAGATGTTTCCTAGGGCCTGTCAATTTTAACATAGTGCCCCTTAAACCTATCACTAAGAAAATGCCCAAAATTGGCTAAGTGTTTTTCTTTTTGATTTATATAAGATCTAATAGTTTTTTATGTTCATTGGGAAAGCTGAAAGGAAGGCCAATAAGATTATAATAAGGTTAAGAAGCTCCAAAAGATGCACTAAGTGTAAAATTTCAAAGATTTTTTAGTCCATTTTAGTAAAGGCTCTATGCTCCACTTTATAAAAGACCAAAGCATGGATAAGTTTTGAAAAGGAAAATGTTTCTTTCCTTAGTCATTTTAAAAAATCTAAATAAAACTTAGGAAATCAAAAACTATGCACCCAAAAACTATAACTAGGACCTGCTCCTCCATGGTGAACAAAAATGGTCACCTCTTAGTTAAGCATTATTTATTTTTTCCCACTCACTTAGGTGTGGATATTATAAAGTTTTTGTTTAGGTGTAATTGGTTTATATCCCTAGGTTATCTCTTAGCTTTACATTATGGCTATGATTGATCTTCCTTATGTATACAAGCAAGGCACTTTAATTATACTTACATGAAGTTCTAGAGATGTATTTTATAATTGTTCTTTGTTTTACATATTGATTTTCAAGTCTATACTTTCAAATTCTCTTTGTAATATTTCACTATTAGAACTTGAGATCTTAATGGCTTGGAACACTTTATTTTTTATTCATTTCATGATATAATAGAGATAGGTGTTGTATCCATCCATTTATGAGTTTGCTACAAGATTTGATATCTAGATGAAAAATGAATAGTGATAATGGATTCATAAGATGTAAAAACCCTAAGATTGGTTATATAGTCTATACTATATATGACTAATCCTTTCTATATTCTGGGCTTGTAGGATTATACTATTAAATTGTATAGACTAGTTAAGATATTATGGTAGTTTTTTTTATGATAAGATGTACCACCAAAGACATATAAGTTTTATCACACAATGAGAGAGGGGAAAATGGGGATAAGCCCCTAATCGAGCTAAGGTTGGGATTAGTTTTAGACTTATATCACTAATAGACTAGATATACACTAGTGGGATAATAGATGCTAGTGTGACAAAGGCTTATATAACATGGTGGGCTCAACATCACCTATTGAGACTGAATATTACATACGGTGGAGATGATGCATAGGCATTGAGATTTCATATAGCTATAATAGGGGAAAGGAGAGCTATTAAGGAGGGGGATGAGTGAGATGAGGAGAGAGAGGAGGGTAGGATAGGAAGAGGGTGAGGATGATGAACTAACAAATATTGAGATAGATGAGGGTGTTGATGTAGAGGAGGAGGTAGAGATTAATACATATATGAAGATCATGGATGTATATAGGATAGGGTTTGCATAATGTAGACATTTTATAGTGGATTTTAGGAAGGCCAATTCTTTTATCCCTTTAGAATTAGTTTATATCCATGTACTCATTGATATATTGAGATAGGATATTACTTCCCTAGAGATGATTCTTACAAGTTTATAGGATAGATTAGATTAGTTTTCCTAGCAGTTATCCTCAACACATAAGAAACTAGTGTTAAATCAAACATAGATGTCAATATTAGAGGTAAATATATTTAGGATGCTCTAGATTCAGGGATATCTCACTATAAATAGGGATACTTTGAGATCAGAGAGAGATGTGGCTAGATTAGAGAGGGACACTATGGTATAGGGACATATCTAGGTGGTAACATGGAGAGATGAAACTCTAACATAGTGAAATTTAGGATGAGATGAGAGGGATAGGTTATAGGCAACTATGGTTAGACAATAGCTTGAGAGGGATGAGGCTAGAGAGATAGCCATAGAGAGAGGTGTGATATATGTTATTGATCTAAATTTCACCCTTTAAGGAGGTGTTTTGGTCCTCCTCACTCAATTGATATGATTTTAACACTCCATGGCTATGGGTCGCTTATAGCTAGAGTGAACCTATAGATAAGGTCGACTGCCTATGATGGATCACCTAGACTAATACTAAATTACTACTTTGATAGGGAAAATGGAGAGAGATAACTAAAAATAAGAAATAAAATAGGGATTTGATGCACCAAACTTAGTATCCTCCACTTGCCTATACTACACAAGAAAAAATGAACAAGAATTGAAATTTATTACATAAATCAATATGGGTCTCAAACCATCAATGTTTTATTATGAAGGTTATGGTCAACCCATTAGCTAAGAGGTATGAATAATAGGTCTCAAAGGAGACACAAGCAAACATTTTCCATAGTCAACCATGTAAGACCATGTGACATACTTCATATGACCTGTTAAGATGAATAACAACCTAAAAAAAGGTAAAATATAGGACAAATGAAAGGAAGTTGTAGACACTATCAGATACATTCATCAAACCACCATGGGAATACACTATTTTTAGTATTGATAAGGATAGAAATTAGCATGTATTCAATTCAAATGTAAAGTACAAGTGTTTATCAAAGTAGGGATCTCCATACCCCAATTGAGGATCAAAGGCAAATTAATTTCTACATTTCTATGCTAGAAAGAGTCATTTTTCTTCATTATAATTATGCCTAATTAAATATGAAAAAATGAAAAGCTCAAGATTTTGACTAGTCATACCCACCAATGGGGTAGTTATATATTCAAATGATGATATAAGAAGGTGGTTTGAAGAAGTGAGAATCTCCTCAGGATCACCATGGCCATGCATATATAACTACCTACCATGCATCTTTGAGCCTAAATCTTCTCTTCTATCTATTTTCACTTTCATGATGACTTTAGGGACATATTACATTACTCTTTCCCCCACTCTACCATTTAGAATCAAGTTGTTCCATGATTCTCAAAATTAGGCCACTCTAAGATTGATTCTATCAATTTAATGTAGTTAAATAGTTTGATCATGAGTTGATAACTATATGGGAGGAATGAGCCATCAAATTTGCCTTAGATAGTTTCTTGTTTATTACTTAGCTATTGTGTCCATTTGATCGAATGGGGGATGTAAAACATGGTTATTTCTCTTTATTTTATTTCTATGAATGGCTCTACTATGCCATATGGTATTCTACTATTGGTCAAGCACTCCTACCACTACATGTTTGGGACCTTCTACTTCAATGTGGCTCCTTCTCATTCTTTTATTACATTGATGCCCTATTATGCTTGTACTAGCCACTATGGGGCTATGGAGTTATGGGATTGTTCCATGTGGAACCATCTCACTAACATGTTTACATAAGGGCCTTTTTAATTGTATGGAATGTTTTGGAGGGCTGGGTCTTAAATATTTTTCCATATCATGTAATCCTGCTCACTTACTTACCTAGGAGCTTGTTGATATGGAATTTTCTTGGGAAACCTTTGAATAAAATTTACTAAGTCTTAAAATAAATTTTCCATAGGCATATGGATATTAGGAGAGTGACACATGGCTCTAGGTAATCTTTATAAATTTGTCTAAGTGTTAAGGAAAGAAAATAAGTTGCTGGTAGACCATCATTTGGTAATGAAGCAATATTTTATAATGTGGCATAATCCTACTAACATGCTACTTGAATAGATTCATTTAATTACAAACATGGTTATGGGGCCCTAGGTCACTAGGATTTTAGCATGTGACATAATCCCATATACTTTATTTCTTAGGATATTGAATAAAATGACTAAGTATTAAAAGACTTTTGAATAGGCCCAAGGTTGTGTAATACTAACATGTGGCTCTAGTTAAGGTTGAAGAATTTACTAAGTGTCAAGATGTTTTAAAAAGGGTTTAAACTCATCTGGACCTATTAATGACTACGACATGATGTTGGGAGGCTTGTACTAGATCCCTAACACACTGACAACCCAAAAACTCATTAATATGTCACCTTAGCCCTGTCAATTTTAACATAGTTCCCCCTCAAAACCATAATCAAGAAAAAGCCCAAAATAAACTAAGTGTTTTGTTGTTTAATTTATATAGGCTCTAGGAGTGATCTATGTTTGTTGGGATGGCAAAAAAGAATGCCAAAAATATTGTAATAAGGTTAGGAAGCTCCAAAATATTCCCTAATTATAAAACTTCAAAGCTTCCATGGTCCATTTTAGTAAAGTATATGTGCTCCACTTTATCAAAGGCTAAAAAATGGCTAAGCGTCAAAGAACCAAATGTTTCTTGCTTTAGTCATTTTTTTAAACCTAAAGAGAGCTTAGGAAACCTACAATTTTACACCCAAAACCTTGAACTCAGACTTTCTCCTCCATGGTATCAAAAAATGGTCAACATTATTGGTAACCTCAAGGGGGTGATTTCATACTAAACACTTTAGACTAGTATCCTTATGCATATATTGTGCATGGATTCATATAATACTAAGAAAATTTCACATCTAAAAACATAACCCTGCTATAACCACTTGGCTTGATTGATGAATAACTAAGAAGACATTTTACCAACTTTATGTAAATTCAGTGTTTCATGCTTGTACCACCTCTAAAGAAATTGAAAAGAATCTCAAAAAATAGAAAAGGAATCAAAAAAGTTCCAAAGCACTTAGGAAAGGAGAAAACCTAAGATAATGTGTAATAACACTTAGAATAAATAAAATGCAACTAACTTATCCTAAGCTAACCAATTAGAAGGTTATCTAAACAAATCCATTGAATAGTTAAGCCAAGTAGCTACCTTTTCTCACTAAAATCATGTAGTTAGTAATCTTGATGGAAACCATGAGAGAATAGAAGAGGGGTTAATACATGTTGGAATTTACAACCTATTCTCCTTTAAAATCAATCTTTCACACTTCTTCCATCTTTCTTGAATCATGACTGGTCAGAAGTGTATATTTAGACTAATCTTCAACATGTTTAATCTCATCTTCATGTTTTGAAGTGAACATGATAGGTAGTGTCTTATCTTTGTTATCCTCTAGCTAAGAAAAGTAGCTAATAATACATGTTCTAGTGATGGTATACAACTCACCACTCTTCGCCTTATGATAAAATTCTACCTCTTCATAAGATGATTGATCAAAATGAATGGATTTATATTATTCTTGTGACATAATTTAAAATTTGTATTTAATAGGAAAAACTTCTTACTCCTTGAGAGGTTATGACTAATAAAGGTTTTTCTCATCTTCTAAGGGAGAAAAAGTGTCTACAAATTAGTTGAAAAGTTGATAATCCACATTAAAGAATTCAAACAAATCATCATTAAGTGGAATTGATTACTATAAAAGTAGGATTGAAGGACTAATTACTCCTTGTCTATTGGATTTCTCAACAAAGTT
Source organism: Torreya grandis (assembly GCA_037957365.1). Lineage (NCBI taxonomy): Eukaryota > Viridiplantae > Streptophyta > Pinopsida > Cupressales > Taxaceae > Torreya > Torreya grandis. The sequence continues at coordinate 1,337,473 of JARHVA010003521.1, forward strand.
TCCTTCATTAGTATTGATTATAAAATAGTCTCCTTATAGAATAGTGAAACATTAATCTAGGATTTTAAATAAACCTTGAAATTGCCCTTCTTTACTATCCTCTTGAACCTCAAAATGGTATTTATACCATTCAAATGGGTCATTAAGAGCATATTCCTTATGCTCATGAGACTTAACACTCTTGGGTGTAGGATTTTCAACTCTTCCAAAGTTTACTATCACATAAACTAGAAACTCTTGCTGATGAATTATAGTAAGAACTAATTTGCTAAGAGTCTTACACTCTTTGAGAGCATGTCCATCCTTCCCCTCAATGGATATAATCTTATTAAGATATTTAAAATATTTATAAATTTCCAAAAAGGACTACCATATGTCATTAAGGTATGTTACATGTTCATATTGAGGCTCTAAAAAGGTTGAAAGCATGGCCTTTTTTTGGGAAATAACCTCTAAAAGTTCTCTATCTAAAATTGATGAAAATTATTTAGCCTCCTCAATAATAACATCCTCAAAAGATTGATTTAATTCTCTTTTGAAGAGGGATACTGATGGTGGTCTCTTCATCATACTCACTAGAAGTGTCTTCATCATGTTTACTTGTAACATTAGTCTCTTTACTTAGATGCCCATCTATTCTCCATATAACAATTTCTTCTTCCAAAAGGGAGATGGTGGGAATGAAAGAAGGTGCATTATCTTGTTTACAGCTTGAGAGGATATATTTATAGCTAGGAAACTTTAAGGACTTCTTTAAGAGATCTTGGGGAAGGGGAAGAGAATCTTATCTAAGACTTTTTCATTCTTCTCCCTCTAGGATGTAATAAACCAATCACATTCTGATGTGCTTTGATCCCTAACCTCCTCAATAATCACTTCTCCCTTCTTTTGGATGATTTATTGGATTGAACTCAATGATGAAAAGGTTTGAGGTTCTTAGGGAGGGATAAAAGGAGCTTGTATATACATATGTTCTTCTTGAATGTATATTGTATCTTAGAGTAGATAGAGAGCAATAAAAAGTTGATGTGGGGAAGGAGGGGGCATAAGGCTGATTGTATAGATCTTGTTACCTCTCCTAGACTACTAACTTATCCTCCATACACTAAATCCAATGACCTATATTCAACATGTCATTAGTTAGTCTTTATTGATTTTCTCTCTCAATGACTACCCACTCACTCTTAAATAACTTTAATGAGTCCTTCATACTCTAAATAGGATGGATGGGGATAATTAAACTAAGATATTATTCTATATCAAGATCCATCAAATGAGTATCATAGTCTACTAATGTTCATTTGATTCTTGATATGGATTAAGTAGGCATGTAACTATACTAACTAAGGGCAACATAGTTTTGACCAGGATGATTAGAAACATGGGTAGGGGTGGGAGGGAAGGAAGGGTAACATTATTGATTGTAAGGCTACTCATATTGATAACTAGAGCCATATGGAAGAAATATAGGGTCATTACAAGACTGATATGGCTAAACATAGGGATGGTATGGGTCATTAAACTATTGATAAGGAGGGGTGAAACATAACTCCTCTCCATACATAGCCATTAAACTCATGAGGCAAATAAAATCAAGAAAACTATCAACAATATCTTGAAAAAGGTATCTAGGCTAATAAAACTAGTTTATTGAAACTGAGAGTCACCATTGATGATTGAGGTCATGCCTCTAAGGCTGATGTATTAAAGGACAACACCAAAAATCCCTTAATAGATGAAAATTTATCCCACTAAATATTATATAAATGGTTATCAATCTAAATTTCACCCTTTGAGTACGTATATTGGTCCTACTCACTCAGTTGATACAATTGGAACACTCCAAGGTTTTGAGTCACCTATAATTAGAGTGGACCTATAAATAAGGCCAAATTCATTTGCTGGATCACGTAGACTAAAACTAAACTACTACTTTGATAGGGAAAATGGAGTGAGAGAGATAACTAAAAATAATAAAGAAAACATGGAGGTGATGCACCAAACTTAGTATCTTTCACTTGCCTATACTACACTAAAAATTATGAACAAGAACTAAAACCTATTGGATAAATCAACACAGGTCTCCAAGCATAAGTGTTTTGATATGAAGGTTATGGTCAAGCCATTAGCTAAGAGGGATGGACAAAATGTCTCAAAGGAGACACAGGTGAGTTTTTTACATAGTTAGCCATTATAAGGCAATGTGACACACTTCATATGAAATACTAAGATGACTAGAAACCTAAAAAAAGGTTAAAGTTAAGATAAACAAAAGGAATTTTTAGACACTATCATAGACATTCATTAAACCACCATGGTAATACATTATTTATACCATTGAGAAGGATGAAAATCAACATGTATTTAGTTTAAAATCAAAGTAAAAGTGTTTACCAAAGTAGGGATTTATCATACCCCAATTAAGGATCAAAGGTGGATCAATTTTTTCATCATTTTTGTGTTAGAAAGAGTTTTTCTTCTCTATTAAAATTCTTACTTCTTAAATAGAAAAAAAAAAGAGAGCTCGAGTTCTTGACTAGTAATACCTACTAATGGGGTGGTTATAGATTTGAATGATGATCAGGGAGGGTGGTTTGAAGAAGTGGTAATCTCCTCAAGATTACCATGGACATGCTTATGTAACTACCAACCATGTGTCTTTGAGCTTGCATCCTATCTTCTATCTATTTTAACTTTCATGACGACTTTAGGGATAGATTCCATCACTCTTTCCCCCACTCTACCAATTGGAATCAATTTGCACCATGATTTGTAAAATCAAGTCACTCTAAGATTAATTCTATGAATTGCATATAATTACATAGTTTGATCATGATTTAACAGCTAAATAAGAGGAATGACGCATCAAATTTTCCTTAAATCATGCCTTATTGACTACATAGACAAAATATCATTTTACTCAATTAGGATACCTAACACATGCATATTTCTTGTTCTTTCATTTCTCTAACTATCTCTACTATGCCACATGGCATTGTACTATTGGTTAGTCACTCAACTTGTTATGTGTTTGGGACCTGTCACTTCCATGTAGCTCCTTCTTATTCTTTTATTGTATTGATGCCATAATCTACTTGTATTGGACACCATAAGGCTACACAACTATAATATTGTGCCACATAACACCATCTCATTAACTTACTTACCTGAGGGCCTTTGCACTCATACTAAATGTTTTGGGGGGTTAGAGTCTTTAGGATTTCACCACGTGGTGTAATGATACTAACTTGCTTACCTGGGAACTTATTGATGTGAAATTTTCTTAAGAAACCTTTGAATAAAATCAACTAAGTCTTAAAATAATTTTTTCATAAGCCTGGGGCTATTGGGAGAGTGACACATGGATATAGGAAATCCATAAAAAATTGACTAATTTTTGAATAAAGAAAATAATCTATTGGTAGACCATCCTTCGGTGATGAAGAGAGATTTTACCATATGGAATAATCTCACTCACTATTTAGATAGATTCACTCAACTACATAGATGGTTAAGGGGCCTCAACTCTCTAAGATTTTTTCACATGGTTTCATAGTAAATAACTACTTAATTAGAATATTATAGAAAATGACTAAGTCTTAAAAGATTTTCAAATAAGCCCAATGTTTTAGAATGATAATTCATGGCTCTGGGTAAGATTAAATAATTAAATAAGTGTCAATATGCTTTAAAAAGGGGATAAACTAATTGGGACATATGAATAACTACCACATGGAACTAGGAGGCTTATATCAGATCCTTGAAACACTAAAAACATAAGAACTCATCAATACATCACCTATGGCCTGTTAATTTTAACATAGTGCCCCCTGAAAGCCATCACTCAGAAAAATGCCTAAAATCAACTAAATATTTCACTATTTGATTTCTATTGGCTCAATGAGTGCTTTATGTTGAATGAGAAGGCCTAAAGGAAGGCCAATAATATTTCAAGAAGAATAGGAAGCTCTAAAATATGCACTAGGTGTAAAATCTTCAAAGCTTTTGTGGTCCATTTTAGTAAAGGCTCTATGATCCACTTTATTAAAGCCCAAAATATGGCTAAGTGTTAAAGAGACAAATGTTTCTTGCCTTAGTCATTTTTTCAAACTTGAATAGAGCTTAAGAAACCTATATCTCTACACCTAAAACTTGAATTAGTATCTTCTCCTCTATTGTGACCAAGAATAGTCAATAATATCCATTTATGATAGAATCCTTCAGGCTAAGTATGAGGCTAAATATTAAAGGGCATTATACAAGGCAAAGATGCCTTAGGTAGTTATAAAATTCACATTCTCAAATTATAGGGAAAAACTATAGTCATCCTTTAGATCATCTTGATTACATAGATCTTCATCTTTATCCAGACACAGTCCCATATAATAATAATAATAATAATAATAATAATAATAATAATAATAATGTTACCTACATAGTCCCTATGTTGCCTAAAAGATAAACATCTTTATTATTTTTACCTAAATGCCTCTAAATGCCTTAATCAAGTTACCTACATAGTCCCATCGACATTAGATCCAACATGGAATTTAGGCCAAATGTAGTTTTTCCCAAGATTTGGGAATGAAGAAAAATTTGATGATAGGAGAAATGATTATATATAAGACATAATAATAGGGACTAGAGAAATGGTGAGATCATATAATTGAATAGGTTTTCCAACATGATAAGGGATATGCCTTAAAATGTCAAAAGCATGGGATAAGGGATGATTGAGCTAATCTCAAAAAACTGAGCGCTACTTATTTAGTCCAATTGGGACCTCAATCCATTATACTTTGACTATAAATTGATCACATAAAATTATAGGTATGATTAGGGATAAGAACACAAATAATTTTAGATAGAATGATTAAGCTCAAAAAATAGTGAGAGCATGAAATTAACTTACAAAATGGCAATAGCATGGAAAATTGGTCCCAATTTGAAACATTGTATTTATGAGGAGATGAAAATACCCAATGAAATACATCAATATGTGCCACCTATATTAGCAAATATAAAACCAAATTGATAAAAAGAATTATGTCAACTAATCAATTATGACATACTAGAGATGGGTACCTCATGGGAAAAAACACCACTGTTTATGATTTTTTAGACTTTTGAATATTTATGATTTTTTGGATATTTGAAATTTTTAGGGATTTTGGAATGTGTGAAATTTTTAGGGATTTTTGAATATGTGAATTTTTTAGGGATTTCAGGGATAAGATATGAACAAGGGTATTTTGACTAAAGAGTGTAAAAAAAATGACAAATAAAAAAACAACTATCAAAAGGAAAGGTAATCATGTGCATAATTTCTCAATATGGACAAGAGACATGAATAAAGGAAGGGTTCAGACGCAAAAAATTATGTCGATACCACTCAACATCAATGGATAATATAATAAAACTGATTACCTGAAATAATGAACTTGGGTGTGAATGTGTTATATGGTGGAATATGAACATTAATTTTATAGGGATTCAAGGAAACAACATAATCCTTATAATCTAGTAGATCATAACTTTTCAGAATTAGTACATTCTTATACAAAAGAGATTCTAACACAAAACCATGTTGCCCTATGGATCATCATTGATATTGAATAACACTCTAATTCATTTGTTGAACTACACTTGAAATTAAATTAGGGTGTTAATAGGAACAAAAAGTGTGGAAGAATGCCATAATGTCCTCAATCATATGTGAATATGAATGGATAGAAAAAATGAAATAGATATTCCCTCAAGAATGAATATTTAGAGACCAAAGTGTGACAACCTTAAGCATGAAAGTGCTTAAGATGCATAATATTAATTGGCTTATCAAATTCATCACCATCTTTAGTAGCCAATTTATATGCATAAACCCATATTTAATGATAACAACAAATGGGCCTAGCCATTTTGAATTGAATGTAACTTTTTTTCCCATTTAACATTAATAATCTTTTCATTCTCCTTAATCACAAGATCACTAAGATCAAACTCTCAAGAAATTATTCTCTTGTTATAACCCCAACATAGCTGATTTTATTAATATTTTAGGTGATTAAGGGTGGCTAGCCATTTTTCATTTAGAAGATACAACTCTAATAATCTACCCACTCTATAGTTTTCTTCAAATAAAATATCATGTAAAGAAATGTGCAAAATAATGTAACTTGATCTCAATGGGAAGAATTAATTATAAACCATATACCAAATAATAGGGTCTTACACCTGTAGAGGTCTGGACATTAGTGCAAGGTTCCTATAAGGTAGGGAAAAGTTTTAGATGTCAATCACAATCATTAGTAGTAACAATCTACTTTAGAATTTTTACCAATGTCTTATTAGAAGATTCATCTTGGCCATTGCCTCGAGGGTAATATGGTTTAGAGAATATATTATTAATGTGAAATTAAGAATAAAGGGGAACAACATATTTATTTTCTAATGATCCACCATTATCAGATATAATGGTGGATGGAATGACATAGTGATAGATGATATGATTCAAAATAAACTTTGAAATTTTATTATCGATATTATAATTAAGATGTGTTTCCTCTACCCACTTTTTAAAATACTCAGTCATAATAAGAATGTGCTTATGGACATCAAAATAAGTAGGGTTAATATTTCTAATGAGATCAAGTTTGCAAGTGGAAAATGGATAAGGATTCATAACTGGTTAAAGTGCATGGGCTAGAACATGTATAAAATTACCATGTTATTGACATGGAAAACATTTATTAACATATGCACATGTGTCTCCATCCATTTTAGGTCAATAGTATCTAGTAAAAATAAGATTTTTTGTTAAGACAAAACCACTAGTGTGTGTGTGCCACAAATCCCTTCGTGAAATTATCTAAGTACTAATTTAGATACTCTCATATTTAGGCAATGAATTAGAGTTCCCTCATAACCTCTAAAATAGAGTGTGTTACTAAAAATGGTATAATGGGAAGTGTTTTGAAGGAAGTATTTAGTTTTTTTCTAGGATAAGTTAGGGGGAATGATTTGATGTTGAATATATTAATATATATTAGAGTACCAAGGGGAGTTAGGACCAACATTGGCACAAATATTTTCAATAGTTGAATAGTTATGCACAAACATGAGAATGTTCTCCATCATAAATTGATTATATTTGATAGTTGAAGTAATTTCAATCATGGATCCAATAGTATCCATAATATCAGTAGATCTATTGTTGGCTCTAGAAACCTTTTCAAACTGGATGAATTGAAATTTGAGTTTGAGATCATCCACCAAAATTTTATTAGGCACCAATTTCTCATATTTATTTTGGTACTGATTAGTGACTAGGTTGATAATAAGTTGAGAATATCCATAGAATTTTAGATTTTGAATATTCCATTGTATTTCAAGAGAAAGTCCAACAAGTAAAGCTTCATACTCAACAATGTTATTTATGTAGGGTAAAATAATGTGAAAAGCATTGGGAATGAGATCACCTTTCAACATGATAAAAAATTATTCTAATGCCTAATCCATGTGATGTGAAATATAAATCAAAGTAGAGATTACATTCCTTTACTTTAATTAGGTTCATAATAGACTCATCTAAAAAGTGCATTGTTATTAGCATGAAATCTAGAAGTGGAGCCTTAAAAAATTGATCACCTAACACTTGTCCTTTAATATCTTCTTGATGTGTGTAATCTATGTAAAACTCACTAAATATAATTACCCACTTATCCATGTAACCAATTAAATATTAATTTTGTAATAGATATTTCAAAGGGTCTATTTTAGGAATCAATACAACATGTAATGTCTTAGCTTATGAGTAACAAATACTAGTGCAAGACAATATTTTTCCATTTGGGTATAATTTTACTCATAATAAACTGATTTTTAACTTAGATAATAGATATTTATTTCATTTCCATGATCATCATGTTGAGCTAGGAGTACCCCCAAGGCACTGCCAGTTATAAAAATGTATAATAAGAAAGGATTTCTTGGCATGGGAGGAACAAGTACAGGATAATTAGATAAATATTTCTTGATATTTTAAAAGGCTTCTTGACATTATTAATTCCATTGAAAAGTAGTCCCACTTTTTATAAGATGGGTAAGAGGGTGACACTGATTGGCTAGCTAAGAAATGAAGCACCAAATGGACAAGATCTTCCCTTGTAGACTATGAATTTGCTTCAAGTTAGTAGGAGGTGGAATTTTTGTAATAGATATAAATTTAGATAGATAAAATTTAATGCCTCTATGAGACATAATGAATCTTAACAATTTACCAGATGTAACCTCAAAGACACACTTCTTAGGATTCAAACATACACCATATTTGTAGAGCCTTTCAAAGATTTTTTATAACATTATTGGGTATTTTTCATGAGTATTTGATTTTCTTAGAATGAAATCAACATCATATTACACAATTCCATGCATAATATCATGAAATATGACCACCATTACTATTTGATAAGTGGCACCAACATTATTCAAGGCAAATTGCATGACTCGGTAACAAAACATTCCCCATGCATTAGTAAATGTCATTTTATGCTGATCTTTAGGATCAATTTTGATCTAGATATAACTCAAGAAACCATTCATAAGAGATAACATCTCATGACCTAATGTTGAGTCCATAATCATGTCTATATTAGGCAAATGGAAATCATCTTTCTGATAATCCTTATTTAGTTCCCAAAAATATATATATATATATATAGATGTAAATACCTACTAGATTCTTATTAATTAGTACCATATTGGATATCTAATTTACATATGGAATAGGTTTGATAAAACATCCTACCAACAACATTTATAGTTTAAATTTGAACAAGAGAGTAATATGTGGATTCATCTTTATTAATTTTTGCTTGATTGGCTTTGCATCTAGATGCATGACCAAGTGATGTAAAACTAATGTTAAATCTAAAATTGACATATTTGAATAATCCTAAGAAAATATGTCAATAAAATACTTGAGAAGATAAATTATCAATTCACATTACTCTATAGTGAGGGATGCACCAAGCTTTATTATCTTTGGATAATTAGAAGTACCAAAACTGACCTCTATTGTGTCTTTCAAAATGAGTGTGGAACCATCATCCAAGATAAGAGGAAAATAAGGTAGATGATCATTAGACTCAAAATGTGAAATTTTAGATGGAACCATATATGAGGAATCATAATCATTTCTTTCAAGTAATGGCAAATGAGATACCAAGTATGAATTCTCTGTAATTATACATTTAAATTCATCACGATCTTCACATTTGATTTCTATAATAAATGATAGGCATAAACTTATGGACACATGGGATTCTTGTGAATGAGATCAAATTTACCCATCCAATGGTAATTGAGATAGGTTTTCACCAAAGGACACGTCTTTATCTTTAATTTTTCCTTGATTTGAAAATGCGTTAGAAATGTTTTCTCTTAAAAATCTCAATGTTTCATTTTTATTTTGAATAAGGGAGCTCACCTACTCCATAAAATAGGATATATGGTCTAAAATTTACATGAATCCTTGCTTATGATCACCTATAGGTATGCCCTCTCTTAAGATTATGGATTTAAAAAAAGATTCTTCATTTTAAAATGTATCAAGAATGAGATCTTAGTCTTGTTGGTCCTAATTAATAAGTTCAGGATAATGGATCATGAGGGGAAAGGTAGGAATAGTAAATATAGTGAGAATATAATGGATATAAAATAAGTTAGTATTGGTTAGCTCATTTTAAATATTATAAAATGACTCTATGTTATTGTTGGTAACAACATATTTTAATACATAGGTTAGATCCTTTGGGCGGTAGGTGGGTACAACCTTAGGATTGTATCTGAGACCTTATTTATTATAATTTTTGACAAGTAGAATAGGATATGTTCTACCTTACTCTTTTCCCCCTAGTCCTTTACCTTTTTAAGCATTATGGGCCATGATTTTATTAAGAATAGGGTATTCTTTACTCTAGAAACAATGAGCTATATCCTCATTGTATAATGATAATTCATCTTTTGGCTTAAAATATTCTTGACTAAAACCCTTTATTGGAATAAATAAGTGAGGTGTCATAAGAGAAGATGTTATACCTTTCTTGCACCACTTTATCTTGTGCCATCCATAAGACTTAGGTGATCAAGGTAATTTAGTAGTATGAAATGCATCATTTAACTTACATGTACCAAGACATTTTTCATGAATATCAAACTGAGATGAATTTAACAAGGAGAATGGTGAGTCAGAGGAATAAAAATGAGAGTATCAACATCTAGATAATTAGATATGGGTAGATCATACATGACTTGATTGTCATTTTTAATAGGATGAGAAATACTAGGATAATAAATATATTGATGCCTTTATAATTCTAAATGTTTATAGTATTGACAGGGTTGTAAATCTCTAGGAATATTCATATCCATGATAACATGCAAAAACTTAATACATTGATGAAGTTTAAAAGGCATTTAATGCATCACATGAATCCATGGATAACCAAGAAGAGGAGTGTATAGAAAATTAAGATAAATAAAATGATAAAGGGTGTTATGAATAATGGATCAAAATTGAATAGGAAAGGAAATGGTTCTCAAAGATTATTTCTCTATGTTTTTGGTGTCCCTAAGTATATCACAAGTGATCTTAATGTTTAAATAACACTTCTCATTTTATAATTCTAAAAATTTATATCATGAGTATTAGGTTTTAGTAATCTAGTTACCTATGGTGAAATAGAGGTAGAGCAAATTAAACTATTCCACAAATTTATATTGATTAGTGGTTGGAAGCCACCATGGTCCTTAATCTATACAAATTTTGAAGTATCTATGCCGATGTTGGTGAATTATAATCAAATATCTAAGCTAAATATTAATATAAATGAATATTTATAGTGGAGTTTAAACTAGAGTGATTTGGTCAAAAAAAGAAGCAAAAAGAAGGGTAGGGCAGAAAGAAGATATTTGATTTCTGATCTTTACCTCAAACATCATGACAAGGTTTTATTTTCAATTGAACATGCATTTAACCAATATATAATGTGAAGTATTAGATTTTCATATCCGACCATACACCAAGTGAATATCTAAGGAGAGCATGAAATAATACAAGTATGAACTAACTTTTCTTTAAAGGTTTATTGTTGCATTCAAATAACATTTGCACATCCTAATTCAGAGCAAATAAAATGAAGCAAAGTATAATAAATTTTAACTAATATAGCATCCAACACAAATTATCAACACTTTATCAAATATACACACTTAGAATTCATAAAAACCATTCAAATTCAAGGCTTAGAATAAGTAATTGAGAGAGAAACCATGCGACAATTGATACAAATATATTTGGACAAAATTTTTAGTATTATTTTCATATATTAATTGATAAAAAGTATACAAGTTTTATCTCAAAACTCTCTATCTTTATAAAATGGTGATATTGACTTTTATAGAAGACCCAAGTAATATATTGATCAATCATAAGATTACAAATGTATAAGAGATAAGAATAATTATCCTTTTTACAAAGTTCTAGAATACATTTCTATTTCCAAAAAGGACTAACCTATAGTAAAATACGCTAAAACAATAACATATGACTTTACAAAAATAATACTCCACTTTCAAATATTACAAGGCTTTACAAAGAATGAAAAATCACTGATTATTTAGCGGGCCTTGGGCTAAAGGGTTCCCCTATTAATCCTGAAGCATCTTCATGGATCTTTGATGTTGTTCACCAACTATATCCAAATTGATAACTAGCTTTAATAGACACTCATCTTCTCAATTAGTCAAGTCATTTAAATCCCTGTCATTTCTTGTCATGGCCTCCTTGATGCTCCTGACTTTAGAAATATTCTCCTTAGTAGTAAAGATCATGCCCATGACTTGACTATTGTCACCTCCAAGTTGACGTTGAATATTTTTCCTCACGTTTTTCATTACCAAAGTGGCTCTTTTCTTGAACTCATCATCATCAATGATGCCTAGGGAACTATATTTTGTAGGGTTGGATAGCATGATGCTAAGAAGTTGTTTGATTCTAGTTATTAGCTCCTCATCATCCCCTAGGAGTTTGTCTAAGCTATTTGACCAAGTACTCAAGATTTGGATTTTATCAACAAATATCCCCAATATTGAATTCAAATGGCTCAAGATATTGGTTTTAAAGCCAAGAATCCTACCATTAATTAGTATGTTGATAATCTCCTTTATTTTATCTTAAAAACTCTATAGTTTATCTATCAATACTTTAGATATTGCACTTTACTATGTCAATTCACTTTGCCTTAGATTCATTGACTTTAAGGATTCAAACATTTTATACAAATATGTTTCAAACATCTTTATCATTGCCTCTCAGATCAATAGGATGGGTTGCTTTTCTAGGTTTTCCTTTTGTTGATCTAGGTTTTCCTATCCTCTACTTCATGCCTTTAATACCTAATTTGATCTTAGTTAAATGATCATAAGCTAGTCCTTCTATTTACTCCTCATGAATTATGTGCTCACCTAATATTTGACCTTGAATGGGATTTAAACTAACAAATGGTTCAACATTTTACAATGTGAACTCCTCACTTCAAACCATGGTCTTTTTGGTAGTTACCCTTTATAATCCTACTATTTATGGATTGAACTACATACTAGATATTTAATATAACATATTTAGGGTTTTGGGACCTCTATCCATGTGTTACCTAAAGCTCTAAGGGTTTTTACCTAAGTACTACTTGACCATCCTATGGTAATTTTGCTTATCTCTTCCTCTTATTTCATCAAATCTAATATCCATGGCTTGAACTCATCATGAACATCAATGTGGAGTATCTAGGTTAACACCCATGAGTGTTGCATTTTTTGGATTTTTTCATAAACAAACCAATTAAGGATGATTGGCCCATGAATGGGATATTCATCACTAAACAAATTGAATTCATTCATAAGGTGAGTGAGATTTAGCTTAGGATTATTATTCACATCTAGAACTAATGCTAATTTATCCTTCCTCTTATGTAGTGATGCAATTAGAACCAAGTCTAAAGTAACCTCCTTCCCCTTATCTTATTCTGATCCCTTAGTCTGGGCTTGGGGTTCCTTAGCTTGTTCCTCTTCATCTGACCCATATGCTTCAATAATCAACTTAAGTGCATCTTCCACTATTTCATTAGGTGCAAGTGTAATCATGTTAATATATTTTATTGGAAACTCTAGTTTATCTAATTGAGATGAGAATGATGGCCCTTCCCTAGGTCTTTATTCTAATTTCCCTTTCTTAGGTCCTTGTGGAATTTGTGATTGTGGTTATTTTAGTGGTTTCTCTGGAGAGGGCCTAGAAAAATTTCAAAGAAATAAGTGGTATTTCAAGGGCCCCATCTACTATATTTCTTTAGGTTTCTCATCTCTATTTATCCTAGATTCAATATTGATGTTGTGCTTTTTTAACCTAGCCAGTACCTTTGTGAAATTGGTGGCCCTAATATACATCATGTCATAAAAACCAGGCCTATGTTCATAAGGATAGTTCTTTGTTTTCTCCTTCAAATTCTTAGTGAACCTATCATAGGGGTCCCATGGCCTCTAATAATCTATTTTCAAGTTAAAGGAGTTTATGTGTTTGGCAATGAAATTCACATGTTCCTAATTCTATAACATGATCCTACTAATGGTCAAAGGAAAAGGGTGAAGGAGGCCCTTCCTTTTCTTTTTTTAGACACCATTTATATCATTGAAGAGTTGGTGTACCACTTCTTGTTCTACCAATTTGGTTGGCACATGGACTGATAGTTTGAGGGGTTGAACTAAGGTTCTTTATATTCTTATTATTGTACAGTCTAGATAAAACTAGATGTCCCCAATCAAATTCACATACTTATTGATTAGTGGGCTAACCTTATCCATGGAGTTCCCTATGATATCTTCCACCAAATTTGGATATATGTAATCATAGATGAATTTTATGTTCTGTCTATATTCAAAAATGTGCAACTTGGAATAGTGATGGGAGATAGTATGTCTCCCATCAGGTGACTAATTATTTATGTTTGGGATATTGGTGGTTGTTGATGAAACCAATAAATATCTTGTTATTATGTCCATATATTTTACTCATCTTTCTTATTTACCATGATTTTGAATACTTTTCCATATAATTCCCTACTTTCATAAACCATATAACATTATGTTTTCAAACTCTTTTGGATAGTTAGAATTATGTAATGAAATTAAATATATGATGGTTGTCTATTGCTTTAGGATGATTTCTCTATAAATGTGTTTTGAATATATTTTTGAGAAATAGGTATATAGCATGAAGCATACTACAACAAAGGAATCTCATTACATAGACCATCCTATAGCCACTGCATGACCAAAGTCATGGATGAACAAATTTTGATTCTCTTTCAACTAACTTGAAGAAATGACTCTAACCTCCATAGATCTCAATAAGGAAGAAATTGAAGAATGAAACAACCTTTTTTGTCCCACAACAAGTTTTAAATATTCACATGAAAGACATCTTTAGTGAAAGGAACTAATTTCAGTTATCCTAATTTGAATGTATCTTAGAATATAATGTATATATTGTTTTGCAAAAAAATAATATCCTTTGTAGTATATAAATATGTAGCAATAGAGTTCATATATATATATATTGTATGTTAAATAGAGATTATCAGAAGTATATTGTGTTAAGTAATTATGATTTTAACTTCATGTTAAAATTCATTATTTCACTAAAGTTGGAAGGAGGAAGGGCCCCCTTTGGAAGGCTACAACAAGAATCCAACCTATTTGTTTAGCTAAGAATGTTATTTGATTTTCTTAAGCATTGTGTGTTTCATTTTTGAGCTATATAATTTACATTATTTATTAAATTTAATTAGGTAAGATTCCATGCATAAGAATTTATTTTACCATACTTTATTTATGTTTCATTTCAAGCATTTCATTTACTATGCTTCAGCATCTTAGATACAATTAGTAGAATTTCAAATTAGTGATTGAGTGTGCACATATAGTGATATCATCTTGTCAAGTCTACATCCCTAGATTTAAATTTAAATGAGGTAGAAGGTACATATCCATGGTTACTCTCCTTGTTAATTTTGATTAACATAAGTATATCTAATTGTGAATCAACTGTTAATCATTTTTGGCACCATTTTTGGGGAATGGTGTCACGCAGTTGTAATCTTCAATATTGATAGCAATTGTTTTTAGAAGTTTTTTTTTTCCAAAGATTTTTGTTTTTTAGATTAAATATTTCTTAATTTCATAGTTTAAATTTCCCTTTTTATAAGTAGGATATTGGAAATTTCAAAAACCCCATATTACTAACCCTGTACAAGTAGGGTGGCCAAAAACTTTTAAAAAAATTGGTTGATGTATGCAAATTGAAGGGGACTATATAGGAATATTTTTTCCTAAATCATCAAAAATTATTGAAATATCTTAAATACATATTATAATAACTAAGGAACATAAAATAATTCCTAAAGATCATTCATATTTGTCAATATAAGAGGTTGAGAAATAATTTTTTTGGCTAGATTGATAGCACAAGCTAGAGATCTTAAAGAGGTTCATACTCTTAGAAGAGACCCACATGCACCACCTTTAGGAATTTCCACCTTATCACCTCATACTTAGGAATATAAAGTTTTGTTCCCTCTGCCACCCAAATTTCTTGCTAAGGAGGCATTTAAAGCTATTCTTACCCCTAGAAGAAACACCATGCCAATAGAATCTTCCAATTTAGAGAGAATCTTTACCGAGACACTAGTGGAATATTATAAAACCTCTACACCATCCATATTGTATAGGAATACATACATTCCTAAAGAAAAATATAAAGTCTCCATCTTTTACACCCCAAGAAATAAAAGAATTGATATGAACTTTGATTGTTGGGTAGCAACAAATTCCTATCTACCAACACAAAGAGTATTAATCTGGGATCACCAAGAAAAAACACTACCAATGAGTCTACTAATTTTGAATTTCCTATCCTTACTCCTAATGGAAATGCACCCATGAAAAATATCTCTCACTCTACCCTCCCTACCTTTAGAGGAAAAGCGTTAAAGGATTCAAATATATTTATTTTTGAGTTTGACATCTTATGCCACAACTATGATTATAATCAAGATGCTTAAAAACTCAAGCTATTTCCAACAACACTCAAATATGTAACACTTAGATTATTCATGGGACTTGGAAAGGATGCCATTTCTACTTGGAAAGAAATGAAGGAGAATTTTTTGATGAATTACCAAGACTATTGTAGGGGTAGAAACTACAGGGGAGATGACATTTTCTGAATGATACAAGTTGATGATGAGTCATTAGAGAAATATATGGAAATATTTTTGTTTATATTGAAAAAATGTAAGAAAATTACAATGGACAAGAAATCATTCAAGATGATATTCTTGAAATAAATTAGAGATGATTGTCTAGAGGCATTAGATCTAATGTTTGTTGGTGATATTTCTACACTGCTATTTGATGAATTAATAGTTCTATGTATGAACTACTCCAGATTAACCATGACTAAAAGTAGGGGTAGAACTCTTCTTGTAGCATCTACTATAGGACTATCTAAAGGTTAAGTTAGAAACCTTATCTAAGATATCATTAGTCACCTAGCTACTTAGCTTGATACATTACATACATAGTGGAAGCAAGAAGAAACCAAGAAAGCCTTAACCACCTATTTCCTTGAATGAAGAAAGAATAAGGTGGATTGCACATGCCATTCCATGAAAGCTTTGGTATTTATTATCATCAAGGAAAATCCTAAGACCGTAGAGCTACATTCCATAAGAGAAGATGAGAACTAAGTGTTTTTCATGGTTTAGGAAACCATGGGTACAAAGACTAGGTATGCCATCAAACTCTATGTTTGAAAATTCTCAATTCTCAAATAATCCTCAATAAAAATTTTGGATGAATATACCCAATCTAAATTGGTCCCAAAAAAATTGGTATTTACTCTATAATTAGTTATGGATGAAATAGAATAGACAACAACCTTTACAAGGACAATTCCAAAACTAGCATTGTTCTATCTCTCTAATCCATGGCAACAATAATAGAGAGGAAATCAAGGCTTTTACTAGTAAATGCAACAATCACTAGAACATGACATAATGATAAACACTTAGTAGTTTATTCAAAACACTTAATTACCTACCCAACCCATCCCTAATCCTTCCAATAAGTTAGTTCAATTGACACAATCCACTGAAATAATGCAATAGCCAACATACACCTTAGATATTAATCAAGTTCAACTTCACTCAGGTCATGTTCTTCCATAACCCACGTCACCCATAACCACAAATTTTTTTGAACTAGATTCATTCCATGCTATTCTTGAGCCAATTCCATCAAAAAAAAAAAAAAACTGATAATCCTCCTTTTTTGGAGAGATTGAACATATCACATCTTGAACTAGAGCCCAAATTTGATATTTTAGAATAAGTCAATATTGTGTACATCAAAATACCACTCTTTTAAATAATAAAGAATGTTACAATTTAAAAAAATAATAATTAAAGAGATATGTTTGAAATAATTGAGAAGAAATAAGAAATATCCTAAAATAGTCTAGGTCATTGGCCAACTAGTAGATATTATATTGGGGAATATAGTTCTCCCAAAATATTCTGATCTAGGAAGTCATGTAGTTGATTTTAGCATCCATGGCCAACTAATTTTCAATACTTTAATTGATTTAGGTTCAACCATCAACATGATGACCATGGAGACCATGCAATAATTAAACCTTACCACTCTCTGTGCAACACCCACCATCCTCTACATGACTGATAGATCAACTATTAAGCCTGAGGGGATTATTGAGGACCTTGTTATCACTATGTATTATTGGAAATATCTAATATATTTTATTGTCATACAACCAAAGAGAAATTTGGGGGGTTATCCTCTCATCCTTGGTCACCCATGGTTGGCACTATCGATGCTTTTATTGGTTTTAAGTCAGGCAAAATGCTAATTTATAATGGAAATGACACCAAGAAATTAGTGCTACATCCACCAACTTAGCCTTCCCTAAATAATGAACCAGTTCCTTGTATTGATGACCTTGAAGAAGTTATATCCTTATATTCTCTCAGCATAATTGACTAGAATCCATTTATATAAGCCCAAGAAGAAGACACTATCCTTACTGGTATCCTACAAAACACTTATCGATAGGATCTTGTAGCCACCAACTTGTTAGAATGTATACCATGCCCTCTTCATAATACCTTTCTTAAGAATGATTTTACTAAAACCACAAGAGATATTTTGACATTCCATTAATTAATTCACCATTAATGTAGCTATGCTCCTTTAATCTCTAACATAGATACCATGATTTATTTAACAAAGCAAGTACACATCGTCCCAAACAAACCTCTCAACATCAACACTTCTTTAACACCCCAACAAGAAATTTAGTTACGTACAATGTTGAGAAGGAATAAAATAATATTTTCTTGGGATTACCATGATATGAGAAGAATACCCCTAAATTTATGCTTGCATCACATTTACATTAAATAAGAATGCAAACCTATTCACCAATCCCAATGATGAATGAATACTACAATCAAAGACATTGTCAAAACCAAGTTAACAAAAACTCTTAGATGTAAGATTTGTTTATCCTATCTTTGATAGCAAGTTGGTCTCTCCCCTAGTTATTATCCTTAAGAAAGGGGGGAAATGGCATATCTATGTTTATTATCAAGAGTTTAATGTTACTACTAGGAAGGACCACTTTTCCCTTCCATTTATTGATCAAGTATTAGATACGTTAGTAGGGAAGAAGTATTGTTTTGTTCCTAGATGGATATAGTGGTTATAATTAAATATTAATTGATTCAAAAGACCAAGACAAAACTAATTTTAATTTCCCTTAGGGAACCTATGCCTATACCATCTTACCATTTGGTCTTTACAATGCCCCAAATAATTTTCAATAGGCTATGTTCAACATACTTTTTGATCTCTCTCGTGACTATGTTAAACTCTGTAGATATTCAAAGAAACACTAACTAACCTAGAGAAAGCTTGTTAATGATAATAGGACAATCAATTATCTCTAAGCAATGAAAAGTGTTACATTCTTATGATTCAAGGAATTATGTTGGGACATCACATATCCCCTACTAGAATTCAAGTTGACCCAACAAAGATAAGTATTAATATAGGATCTACCCATACCAAAGAAGCAGAACGATGTTATAAGTTTTTTTTATTACATACTAGTTATTATAGATGATTAATCAAATATTTTAATAAAATTTCCACCCCATTATTTAGATTGCTTACTAAAGATTTTGAATTTACATGGATTGATGATTATCAAATTGCCTTTCAACAACTCAAAATCCTACTCATAACAACTCCAATTCTGAGAGGACCTAATTGGAAAAATCCTTTTCACATTCATATAGATGCATCTGACACCACTTTAGGAGTTGTCTTTGGCCAAAAAGATGAATCTCTAAGCTATGAAATCTATTTTATCAACAATAATCTTCAAGGGGGTCAACTTAACTACACTATAACAAAGAAGTAATTTCTAGCTATCATATATACCATCAATTTTTTTGACACTTTATTATAGGTTACCAAGTATTCATCCACACCGATCATGCATCAATAAGGTATTTAATTAATAAACCTACCATAATATGTAGGATAATTCATTGGTTACTTTTACTATAAGAATTTGATATCACCATTATGGACAGACTAGGTAAGGACAATGTAGTAGCAAATTTTATATCTCAATTACAAAATGATGAGCATAGATTTATTGTTGATTTTTTTCTTGATGAAAATTTATTTTCCATAAAATTTCAATCTCCTTGGTTTGTAAATATTGCTAACTATCTTTCTACAGGATCACTACCACAATATTTCTAATCTAGGGATAAACAACACCTAGTCCAAAAGAGTAGGCATTATTCCTAGACTATAGGATATCTCTTTATCACTAGACCAAATTCATTTATGAGAAGATGTATCTTAGAATATAAAGCTTATGACATTCTCATATCCTACCATGATGAGCCCTATGGGGGTCATTTTGCTGCCAAATAAACTACCATGAAAGTACTCACTACTAGATATTATTGGCCTTCTTTTCATAAGGATGCCATGATGTAAACCTATAACTATGATCAATTTTAGTGTATGGGAAAGCCCACTCACTTTAATGAAATGCCATTATAGCCACAATTGGTTTTAAAACCCTTTGACAAATGAGGATTGGATAATGTAAGTCTTATTGATCCTAAATCTAATAATAAGGAATTCATATTGGTGTCAATTGATTATGTCACCAAATGGTTAGAGGTCAAAGCCTTAACCCATGCCCAAGATGAGAAGGTAGATGAATTCCTCTATGAATAAATCTTCACCCACTATGGATTTCCAAGAGAGATCATCACAGACTAGGGGCCACAGTTCACATCAAACCTCACAAGTACCTTGGTAAAAGAATATAAAATCAGACACAAGAAATCTACCCCATACCATCCTGAGTCAAATGGTTAGGTAGAAGTGAAAAACTAATAATTGTAAAATATCCTCACTAAGACTATCTATTTACATAGAAAAGATTGGTTAACTCATCTTCTAGAAGCAGTTTGGGCTTATAGAATCACCTAGAAAACTATAACTGGTTTCACTCCATATGAACTAGTTTATGGTAAAAAACCCTATTCTACCCATTGTGTTTGAACATAAGACATTAAGGAAAACACTTGATTTGGGATTAGATCTTTCTCAAGATTAACAAGATTGGATCATGTAGCTAAATGCACTTGATGAATTAAGAAAGGAAGCACTTCATCATATAAAATAGTGTAAAGACAACATGTAAGATGGCATGACAAGAATATCAAGACTAAAAATTTAAAACCAAGAGACTAGGCACTCCTTTTTGATTCTAAATACAAGGATCATAAAGTAAAGTTGTAGTCTAGATGGCTTGGACCTTATGAGATCGAACAAGTTTTTGACAATGGGGCTATAAAGCTCATGACCATTGAATCTATTTGGTTTTGACTGATTGTTAATGAACACAAGCTCAAGATATATAACAAACCAATATCCAAAGAAACTTTCACTCACCAAATTATTAAAAAACAACATCCATCTCTTCTTTATGAAGTAAATCAGCCTATTCTTACAACGAAAGGGTTTTTTTGTCAACCCTTATATAATATTTCCAAGAGTAATAAAGCTTTCTACAACCAAGAATAAGTCATTCAAAATGACTTGGTTTAGGTTGAATAAAATTCTACCCTCTATATTCTTATGATTTCAGTTCAGTTTAGACAAAAAAATCTATAAAAAAAATCAAAAAAATTAGCAATGAAAACCTTTAGGTGTTGCTGATGGATGTTGTCTTAAAAACCCAAGTCACTGGCTAATCAAAATTATTTAAAAAATTAAAAAATAAAAATGAAAAGGAAATTTTGCAATAAATTTATTTTTATTTTCCCTTGTTTTCTTTTATATTCATTCCCTTGGAGTAGAAATATATTTTCCTTCTTACTACAGGATGGAGAACATATCGCTATAGGTGAAAAACTTGCTACTACAAGGTAACACTTGCTACTACAAGAATCATATCTTGCTATAGGATGTACTACTACACTCTATCCTACCTCAAAAAATTTATCTAACTCAAACTCTATTGTATGCCATGATCACCACTTCACATCATTATTTACATATTTATGAAAGCTATTTCTATATGTGATATGATAATTATTATATATTTATTTCTTGCCATACATTTTAATTATTTATAAAAGATGATGAGAATTAATGCTATTAATTCAACACCATATCCTATCCTTATCACATCTACTTACCATCTCCTCTTTTATGTGACCATTGATACAAATGCTACTACCACCTCTTATTCTTACCATTAGTGTTTTGTGCATGTTGGGTTTGTCTCTTGAGAATAAGTGATAAATTAAGTTGGGGGGATATTTTTCATTAAATAAATATAATTATTTCACCTCTCAATTTAAAAATTATAAATCATTCTACCATTTACAAAAACCCTTGATGATGCAAATACCTAGACCTATAACTCACACAATATGGGAGCTGATTTGTTGAAACATGAACCAATGGATATCACCCCCTTGAATAATAGATTAAAAATCTTGGCCTTGTTCTGGTATATAGGATAGGCAAAATATTTTGATAAAATACAAGCCCTAGATGAAGTAATTGTGGAGGTATTTTCTATTAAATTACATAATAGCTTGGCCACAATAAAAGGGATGGAAGTAAAGCTGACAAAAACAAACATCAATAGAGTAATAGGACTACCTAGAATAGGGGAGGAATGACAAGACAAATATGATGTTGAGGCTGAGGGATGAAAGTTTAGTAGAGTAAATGAACACTTAGAAACCTCAAATTAGGGCACTATAATGTTATATCTACTAGGAAGATGGGATAAGGTCACTAAGTTTATCTCTATATATTTCATCTGCGAAGGAAGGTATTCTATGTTGCATGGCCTACACTTCAAGTTCTTGAATCATTTGTGGAATAGAATAAAAATAAATATTCTCAACTTTTTGCTTCACATGATCACCAAAATGTTGAAGTCTTTTCAAATAGGTAATTCTAAATCTCTCTCCCACCATTGTCTCATCTAGTTACTTATTCAATATTGTTTGTAGAGAAATAGACCGAACATCAGTTAGAAGCAATTTCACTAGATACTAGGAAATGAAGAGAGTGATGGAGAAGGAAATTTATTAGAAGAAGAATTGGAGGTTGAAGAACAAATATCAAAAGAATAAGAATCCCTCTCTATAGAACCATAAGAATCTATAGTAGAAAACCTTCCTATAACCACACAAGAACCTGTAGAAGAAGGTATTCTTGTAGCATAACAAGAACTTATAGCATGGTCTAAGGGAAATAAAAAGAGGAAACTCATTATCGAACTTGATTCAAATGAGTCTAAGGAGGAACTTACACCTTCTTCAAATAAGATCAAAGTAACCCCTACTCACAAATCTCATAGATTGAGAAGAAAGATGCGAACTAAACCTTCTTCTATTATTCAAATAAATGAAAAACATGGGGAATAATGGACTACTAAAAGTAATGAATCTTTAGAGACTAAAACAGATAGGGAAAAATGTTTTCCAATATTTCATCAAGAAGAAGAAGAACAATTTGAGCATAGTTTTAAAGAATTCCATGAGGAGCCAATGTAGGAAGAAGCAGAGCAAGTTGAACATAATCTTGAAGAAATGCGTGACGAAGAAGAACAAGTTGAACATAACTTTGAATAATTATACGAGGAACTAGTACAGGAAAAAGTAGAGAATATTTGCACGAGTAACCCATGCAAGAAGAATTTGAATAATTGGATCAACCTACTGCAGTGCAAGTGGAATTTTCCACTCTTGAACATGCCTTGAAAGAAATTGAGAAAATCAAAAAGCAATTACAAGATCAATCTGGTGGAGGTCTTGATGCAGTTGCTATAGAAACTTGTCAACTATAACCCTCAATTTAAGATCATCCTATAGCCGACATTCTACAACCTTTTGTAGAGGTCAATCAGAAAGAGGAACATAAAGTTGCCTCTGAGGTCGTCTATCACTCTTATTTTGCAATATCTTCTAAACTATTGAATTGGATGGATAATAAATTTGAATATCTAAAGGAAATAAGGAACTAAAATAGCAAATTTAAAGAGGAAAACAAGTTGAAGGAAGAGAGCATCACCAAATTAAAATAAAAAATTGAGGACATGGCTGGTATAACCCAAGAACTCCTTAATTCCAGGCCTCCTACAAAAGTTTATTTAGTTTATCTTGAAGAATAGTGGCACAAGTTCATATTTATGAGAATTTATTGTGATATTTCTCATGAATTTATTTATCCCCTTTCCTTATTTTCTATTTATCAAGTTCACAAGAAGAACAAAAACAATTGTGTAAGTTATACCTACACAATTATGTTATTATATATGATAGAGAAAGGAATCCCAATATATATGTTAGAGATGTCCAATTACAAGTCTTTTCATCATATTTTTTAAATGAATAGAAAAGAGGAAGAAAAATATCAGAATACATGACAAAGGAATATGCAAGCTAGTTACTTATCAGGGGTAAATCAATAACACCTGATGTTGTATTAGTTGAATGGGATAATATCATGTTAAATAAAGAAGTCAAAACTCGGTTTGGATATAAATGTGATGATTCTCAAGAATTTTATTTGGGATTGAGAACTTTTTTTAGTTATTTAGCTAAAGAGTCCTATATCAAACACTAGAATGAGATTACTGTAGAGTAAAAAATACTCTATGTTTCATTCTAATTTTCAGCAGCACATGATCCAGATCACTGTCCCCACATACTTTGGCTCAAGATGGTGAAGTTTTGAAACAGAGCGTGGGCTCTAATTTCATTTTGATTCATTTTTCTCTAAGTGTTGAAGTCAAGTGAAAGTTACCAAGTGTCATTTTCCAAGGCACTTTTCATAATTTCAATAAGGTCATGAAACTTGCCATGTGTCCAATATCAACTCATCAGAATGCGACTAGTGTCAGCATCCGTGTTTCATATCGACATCCGCATTTCAAATGGAAATCATGGAAGGTTTCAACAATCTAAGTATTAGGATCAGGTGGAAAGTGCCAAGTGGAAATCACAAAAGGTTTCAATTTGCTTTTCTAAAAGTGACGAAAGATGCCATGTATCCCAGTTGAAGAGAGTGGAAGCCACCACGTGTCGAGATCTGAATTATCTTCATTTTGATTCACTGATATAGCAAAGACTATGGTGGGTCTCAGGTTTTGTTTTTGGAGCAAGCAGAAGCTGCCAAGTGTTGTTGTCCATGTAAATATGAAATGAGGCCCGATTGTTTCTATAATATAAATAGAGTAAAGCAAAGAATAGCACTTGTCACCTTCCGCAAGTCTCTCAAAAGGTAGCTAAAAGCAGCGGAGATCACCACATATACCCAGTTAAGTAAAGTAGTGATTTCCATGTGTCCTTTGTTGAGGCAAGTGGAAATCACCACCTGTCCCTATGCCTTTTAAAAATTGCTAGGATGAGAAATGCTATGGGTCTTATTTTCTATTTAAGTTGTTAAAGTTTCGAAGAAATGGATTGCAATAGGTGTCAAAGGTGGAACACTCCTGAGCAAAGACATAGTAAGAGTATAGGTAAAGTGGAGAGCACCATGTGTCTTCAGTAAGTGTTGTGGAACATGCCAAGTGTCATCCTTCGGTGTCTCCTAAGGTAATAAGAATGTTTTCAAGGAATTGGCCAAGTGTCCTCTCCTATTTAATAGAAGGGAACATCCTGCAATCTGTTTTAGCCAATGAACTACTAAAAGATAGAGAAGTTTAGAATCTAAGAAATATCTTCTATTAGACACTTCCAGTTTGGTTAGATTTTAGTTGGGCCATTAGATTGGGAACATACAGACAATCTGAAGTGAATCTAAGGCTATAAATAGAGGTGCAAAGATCACCAGAAGAATGATCAGATACTTAGATAATTTTTTGAGAGAATTATTGTCAAGAGTTTAGAATTTATAGAGCCATGATTAGGAATATCATTTGCCTTTTTTCCATTTTCTTAAGTTGGAAAGTTTATGTAACTATGCATGTTTCTATGCCTCTTATGTGACTAGAGAATTAATGAGAAGATTGAATCATGTGCCTTTATTGATATTTTATGTGTCATTGAAAAAGTAGTCTAAGATGTGTTGTCAAGAGTTTTAGACTTTATAGCGCTGTGATTAGGAATATCATTTGCCTTTGTTCCATTTTCTTGAGTTAGAAAGTTTATGTAACTGTGCATGTTTCTATGCCTCTTATGTGACTAGAGAATTCAAATAAGAAGATTGAACCCTATGCCTTTGTTGATATTTTATATATCACTGCAAAGCAGTCTATGATGTGAGCCTCTATTTCTATTGTTTTCATCTTTTACATTGATCATGCCTTGTTTACTCTTAAATGTAATTGAATCTTACATATAGTCTCACTGTGCTCAAGATTAAGGTCGAATTACATTTAGGTGCATCACCATAGTTATATTTTCTTTCTTGCATTTGTGTTTCTGTTAAAATTCCTATCCCTTTTCACAATATACACTTGATATAAAGAAGAGACCAGCTTCTTAAAAATCTAGAGGTTGTTTCAAGTCGCAAGTCCCACATCTTGAAACTTCCCATTATTTGGTGTTAGATCAAAGCACAATTTTAACCATCAACAATTTTTGGCACACCTGATGGGACACTATATTAAAGTTTCTTTCAAGATCATATGAACTAGAGAGCTACAAGGAGTCAGAGCTGTGGACTAGTAACCAGATCTCAGTCTGTTGTAAATCTAGGTATTCTTTTGCCACCTTTGGTAACTAGTCCTAGAAGAAGAGTCAACCAGTTTATACCAATACCAAGAGCAAATATGGGAGCCCCTATATCCCTAATAAATTATGCAAGTTGGAACACTGGTAGTCCATTGATTCTCCCAATACCACCAGCCACTTGGGACCTTATCCCAGTTAATGCCTTGAAAGCTCTACCCAAATTTAGTGGGCAAGATTTTAAAACACCTGAAGAACATCTGTAAGATGTATCAGATGTCTGTGCTATACATGTCACACAGCAAAATGTGGCCATAAGATTATTAGTAGCTTCTTTTAAATGGAAATATCTAGAATGGTATCACTATTTGACCCCAAATACCATATCTACATGGGATCAGCTCAGAGATCTTTTCTTTGAAAGATTTGAAGAGAAGGGTGATAAGTCTTCTTTATTACAACAATTGATTACCATCCAAAGGGCACCATAAGAAGCAATGACTAACTTCAATTCCAGATTTTAAAACACTTGGGAAAGAATCCCTGCTATAGCTAGACCATTACCAAGTATGGCTATAGTTTTCTATCTTAAGGCTTTAAATTTAGACATATCTGTTATGATTCAGTCACTTGGAGGTCAGACTCTGCCAGAGGCTTATGACTATGGAGTCAGAGCTGAAAATAATTTGATAGATGTTGGAAAGTTGTCTCCAAGGCCACCCATGCCCATGTTTCTAGAGATTTCCTTACCATTACCTCAAGAAGCCCTAAATCTATAACCCCACCTATGTCTATGTACACATATCCTCAAACACTTGCTAAAGAAATTGTCCCTACTCAGTCATCTGAGATGCATGATATTAAGAATATCTTGAGGACATTTTCTAATGAGATGATGAATATGAAAAGATAGAAAAATACTTACCCTAAAACCCAATATCAAGGCTATCAAGGAAATAGATTTCCATCATAGCCAAACCAATATTAGGGTCCTCCAAGGAAAAATAACCTTCAGCCAGCAAACCAATTATTTGCAGTCCCTACACCCTCACAAATTATTCCCCCCAATTCGAATAGAGAGATTGTT
Organism: Torreya grandis; assembly: GCA_037957365.1. Classification (NCBI taxonomy): domain Eukaryota; kingdom Viridiplantae; phylum Streptophyta; class Pinopsida; order Cupressales; family Taxaceae; genus Torreya; species Torreya grandis. The sequence continues at coordinate 1,364,977 of JARHVA010003521.1, forward strand.
CTAGGGCAAAATAATTATGCAGATAGTAACAATGCTTGGTGTTTCCCTTACAATAATGCTCATACACCTAGAAATTGTCCCATGGGTAATCTACAACAAAAGGTGGTAGAGGAAAGAAGAATGGATGGACAGTTTGCAAGTTCCAGTGATGATCAAGCCTACCAGTCTTCTGGTATGCAAAATTTAGTCCTAGTGGCTTAGATGCAAGAAATGTCTTTCCAACAAGAAGAAGAAATAGCCCCAGAATATGCTTTGTTATCATGGGTTGAAGATGAAGAATCAGTATTCTTGAATGAAGCTTTTGCTTCCAAGAAACCAGTGGTGCAATCAGATTACTATACTAGATCAAAGAGAAGAATGCTGAAACAGCTTAAAGTTGTAAACAATGAAGTTATGGAGAATATTCCATTTCAAGGTCATCAAAATACAATAGTTAGACAGGAAGTGCTTTAGCCAGTGTAGAATCAAGTATTTCTTGGACAAATTTAAGAAAAGGCAAGATATCCTTATTTTTCAAGAATTCAAACTCTGGGACCAATAAATGTGGTGGATCAATTGAAGAAGACTCTAGCACAAGTATCAATTTGGGACATATTAGCTATTCCTAAACAAAGGATACTATTACAAGAAGATCTTCAAAACCAAGCAATGCCCAAATGCACTGAAGGACCTACTGATAAAAGAAAGCTCAAAGACACAGTTCATCTATAGACAACAACCTTAGTGAACATTGCACCAGAGGTAAGAAAATCCAAACCAGATCCCTTCTATTTAATTGTGATATTTGGCAAGAAATTTCTGCATAATGCAATGATAAATTTTGAGGCTAGTACTACAGTAATGACAAAGCAAATAATAGATGCTTTAAAGTTAAAATATGAGCCACTCACTAAAGGAGTTATGCAACTAGATGGAAAATCATTGAAAATAATAGGGATAATTAAACAATTTCCATTACAATTATATACTTGTCCAAATATAATTGTAAAGTAAGATGTAGTAGTTATAGATATACCTCCTATTTTTGGCCTATGTTTATCAAGAGACTTTACAGCCATGATAGGAGGAGATATGTCTCTTGATTGGTCTCACTTAATTCTAATAACTAAATATGGTTCAAAGATGAAAATTCTATCTGAACTACTATCAAAATATCACATCACCAATGAACCAATATCAAAATTAGAGGTAGATCATGCTATGATAAATAAAGAAGAAAGGGTTTTTTTTGAAAATTTAGGCGAGTGGACTAAGCATGATCAAGAAAAAGAAAATAACCAATTGTTAGCTGTGATGCAAAGTGACCCATATGGAAATTATGACTCTATTGGTCTGGGCACTTATGTTATTTTTGATGAAGACCATGAAATACCAAATGTTTTAAGGGAAGAGACACCAACTACTCAAGAATCTAAAAAGGATTTAGAAATATAGATTTTAAATTTTGATGGGGCTAGAAGTAAAAATGGTGCTGGAGCAGGAATTTGCCTTACTGTTCCAAATGGTGAAAAAAATTAAGGGCTATCCATTTTCAATTTGCTTGTACTAATAATGATGCTGAGTATGAATATTTAGTACATGGGCTCCTATTAGCCAGGAAAAAGGGAATAAAAAATCTAATAGTAAAAGGAGATTCATAACTAGTAGTAAAGCAAATTAGAGAAAAGGCAATAACAAAGAATGTAAGAATAAAATTCTATAAAAACAAAATTTGGGACTTAATAAAATATTTTGAAGCTTTTAATATTGAATTAGTCCCTAGGATTCAAAATTCTAAAGCTGATAGGATGGCACAGATTGGTTCGCAGTTTGATCCAGCAACTGGCGTATTAGTTAACAATGAGTCAGTAAAGGTTATAGTAAGGCCAACTATCGTAGATAATGATGAGAATTGGCAAGTATCTGAGAATTATTTTCAATTACTCTCATTCTTGCAACAATTAGGGGAATTTGCCAATCAATTACAACCAAAGATTGAAGAGGCATATGGAGATCAAATTATACAATTAAAGCATAATAAACTTCCCAAAGGTTTAATCACTTTAGAGAGCCTTTTTGATCTAGAAGATGTAAGCCTAGAGAAGAAAAGGTTCCAAGCAAAAAAGTCAGATTATTCTAAAATAGAGGTAAGTGAAGGGAAAAAACTAAAAGTTGGAAATTCTACAACTCAAGTAGAAAAGGAAAGGCTAATTGAATTATGCAAAAAATATGACAGAGTCATAGCTTGGAGCTATGAAGACCTTCATGGATATAATAGAGACATTATTCATCACACAATAGAACTTAATAAAGGATCTAAGCCTATCAGACAGAAATAGAGGCCAGTGAATCCAAGGATTGAGCCTTTAATGGTGGACGAGTTGCAAAAACTTTTAGATTCTAAAATAATTTTTTTGATCAAACACTCAACTTGGGTATCAAATCTAGTACCAGTTAGAAAAAAGAATGGTGATATAAGACTTTGTGTAGATTTTAGAGATCTAAACAAAGCATCTTTGAAGGATCACTATCCCTTGCCCTCCATGGAACATATTTTACAGATTGTGGCCAGATCCGAGAGGTTTTCTTTACTAGATGGTTTCTTTGGATACAATCAAATTTGGTTGGCTAATGAAGACCAATACAAGACTAATTTTACTACCAAATGGGGAACATTTGCATATGCTAAAATTCCATTTGGCCTATCAAATGCTAGAGCCACTTTTCAAATAGCTATGGATGTAGCATTTGGGGAACTTATAAATAAAATCATCTTGATTTATCTTGATGATCTTACTATATTTTCAAAGAATGTTTTTGATCATTTAGAAGCTGTATTTAAAAAATGTCAAGAATTTGGAATATCTTTGAATCCTAAGAAATGTATCTTTGCTATCCCTCAAGGCAAATTATTGGGACATATAGTATCTAAAGGAGTCTCCATAGACCCAGAAAGAGTGGCAGCTATAATGAACTTACCTCTTCTAGTAAATAAGAAAGCAATTCAATCTTTCTTGGGAAAGATTAATTTCGTCAGTCGGTTCATATATGACTTTGCAGGCTTAGTAAGACTAGTGACACTCTTGCTAAAAAAAGACCTAATTTTCAAGTGGACTATAGAAGGAAGGCAAGCCTTTGAATAGGTCAAGAAAGCTATCTAAACAGCTCTAGTACTTAGAAACCCAAACTTTTCTAAGCCTTTTGTAATGTATGTATATGGAGGAGAGCTCAGTATTGTTTTTGTCCTAACACAGAAGGATGATAGACAGGAGGGAGAGCATCCAATAGCCTTTTTCTCGAGGACTCTTAGAGAATATGAAACTAGATATAACTTTGTGGAAAAATAAGACATATGCTATGGTAAAATCCCTCAAAAATTTTAGGCATATAGTATCAAGAAGTAAAATTTTGATACTTGTAGCACATCTAAGTGTCAGAGAATACATCATAGAGGGTGAAATTACTGAAAAAGAGCAAACTAGATAACTAAGATCCTTGAATATGATGTAGAAGTCAAACCCACTAAATTAGTCAAAGGTAGGGGTTTGTGCTAATAAATGACTCAAGAGCTTGAAAAGATGATACTTGAAGAGATAAATTTAGGAACAGAAGAATAAATTATATTGAGAATATAAGAAGTTGATCAGGAATCCTGGGTTATAAGCAGGATTCATTTTATGAAAAATAGGATTTACCCAAGAGAACTCCCTCAAAATAAGAGAAGATACTATAGGATTCAAGGAGTTTTTTTTGTTTTAATTAAACAAGTTCTTTTTAGAAGAAATCCTGATGACTAATTGTTAAGATGTGTAGAAAAGGATGAGGCTAAGAAAATACTACATGAAATGCATCATGGAGTATCAGGTGGACATTTTTATGCAAATACCATAGCTATAAATATAAGTGAAGCAGGTTATTTTTGGCCTACATTATTTATATATTGTTATCAGCTAGTTAAAAAATGTCAATCTTGTCAATATTATGTGGGGATGAGAAGGAATGCAGCAATGACTCTTAGTCCTATAATTATGGATGAACCTTTTGCTCAATGGGGTCTTGAATTCATTGGAATGATAAATTTAGTATCTAGTATGGGTCACAAATGGATCTTAATAGCCATAGATTATTTCACCAGATGGACCAAGGTAGTGCTGCTCAAGGAAGCAACAAAAAATGTGATCCTAGATTTTTTAGGGAGTATCACTACTCATTTTGGGGATCCTTGCACCATAATTTTAGATAATGCTAAAGAATTTTTAGGGTCTCAAGTATCTAAATTTGCATTAAGGCATGGAATAAATCTTAAATTTTTTTCTAATTATTACCCTTAGGGAAATGGTTTGGCAGAATCAACTAATAAGAACCTGATTAGACTCATCAAAAGAATAGGGGCTGATCATCACAAGGAGTGGCATAAAGTGCTTAATTTAGCACTGTGGGATAATATAATCATTCCTAAATATGTGATAAAAATTTCCCCATATGAATTAGTATATGGGAAACCTACTATAATTCCCCTAAGCTTGGAGATTCCTACTCTCCAACTGATCAAACAGATTGAAATTGAAGAAAATGGCCCCATGCAAGTCAGACTCATGGAACTTCTAGAAGTTCAAAAAAAGAGGGATGCAACACATGATTCATTGATAAAGCATTAGAAAATAATTAAAGACTATTTTGATAAAAGGACTTCAAATCCCCATTTCGAAACAAGCTCAATTATTTTGAAATGGGATGCAAGAGCTGCTAAACCAAGTCAACACACTAAGTTTGAAGCATTATGGACAGGCCCTTATAAAATTTAGGCATGTAAATAGAAAAATGTGTTTGAGATATAAATGATGGAAGGTGAACTTGAAGAGATTCTTGTGAATGGAATCTATTTGAAACATTTTAGTTAAAACTATGATTTTTAGCTATTTTTGATCATGCAAGAGTTGTAGATTCTTTTTGAGCAGGCTCAAAAGTCCTTGGGGTCACCAATAACTATAGAGTAAAAAATACTCTACGTTTCATTTTGATTTTTGGTAAAACATGATCTAGATCATTGTCCCCACATACTTTGGCTTGAGACGACGAAGTTTTGAAATAGAGCGCAGGCCCTAATTTCCTTTTGATTCATTTTCTCTAAGTGTTGAAGTCAAGCGAAAGTTGCCAAGTGTCATTTTTTGAGGCACTTTTCATAATTTCAATAAGGCCATGAAACTTGCCACGTGTCCCATAACAACTTAGCAGAACGTGATAAGTGTCAGCATCCACATTTCATATCAACATCTACGTTTCAAATGGAAATCATGGAAGGTTTCAACAAGCTAAGTATCAAGATCAGGCGGAAAGCACCAAGTGGCAATCATGAAAGGTTTCAATTTGCTTTTCTAAAAGTGATAGAAGATGCCACATATCCCAACTAAAGAGAGAGGAAGCCACCACGTGTTGAGATCCAAATTATCTTCATTTTGCTTCGTCGATATAACAAAGACTGTAGTAGGTCTCAGGTTTTGTTTTTGGAGCAAGCGGAAGCTACCAAGTGTTGCTATCCATTTAAATATGAAATGAGGCCTGATTGTTTCTATAATATAAATAGAATAAAGTAGAGACCAGCATGTGTTACCTTCTGTAGGTCTCTCAAAAGGTAGCTAAAAGTAGTAGAAATCACCACATATCCCCAGTTAAGTAAAGCAGAGATTGCCACGTGTCCTTTGTTGAGGCAAGTGGAAATCACCACCTGTCCCTATGACTCTTAAAAGTTGCTAGGACAAGAAATGCTATGGGTCTTATTTTATATTTAAGTTGTTAAAGTTTTGAAGAAGTGGATTGCGACAGGTGTCAAAGGTGGAACACTCCTAAGCAAAGACATAGTAAGAGTATAAGTAAAGTGGAGAGTGCCACGTGTCTTCAGTAAGTGTTGTGGAACATGCCAAGTGTCATCCTCCAGTGTCTCCTAAGGTAATAAGAAGGTTTTCAAGGAATTGGCCAAGTGTCCTCTTTTGTTTAATAGAAGGGAGTGTACTGTGATCTATTTTAGCCAATAAACTACCGAAAGATAGAGCGGTTCAGAATCTAAAAAATGTCTTCTGTTAGACACTTCTAGTTTAGCTAGATTTTAGTTGGGCTGTTAGATTGGGAACATACAGACAATCTAGAGTGAATCCAAGGCTATAAATAGAGGTGTAGAGATCACCAGAAGAATGATCAGATACTTAGAGAATTTTTTGAGAGAATTATTGTCAAGAGTTTAGACTTTCTAGAGCCATGATTAGGAATATCATTTTCCTTTGTTCCATTTTCTTAAGTTGGAAAGTTTATGTAACTGGGCATGTTTATGTGCCTCTTATGTGACTAGAGAATTAATGAGAAGATTGAATCATGTGCCGTTGTTGATATTTTTTGTGTCATTGCAAAAGCAGTCTAGGCTGTGTTGTCAAGAGTTTTAGACTTTCTGGAGATGTGATTAGGAATATCATTTGCCTTTGTTCCATTTTATTGAGTTGGAAAGTTTATATAACTATGCATGTTTTTGTGCCTCTTATGTGACTAGAGAATTCAAAGAATAAGATTGAACCCTATGCCTTTGTTGATATTTTTTGTATCACTGCAAAAGTAGTCTATGCTATGAGCTTCTGTTTCTATTGTTTTCATCTTTTACATTGATCATGCCTTGTTTTCTCTTAAATGTAATTGAATCTTACATATAGTCTCACTGTGCTCAGGATTAAGGTCAAATTACATTCAAGTGCATTGCCATAGTTAGATTTTATTTCTTACATTTGTGTTTCTATTAAAATTCCTATCCATTTTCCTAGTATACACTTGATATAAAGAAGAGACCAGCTTCTTAAAAATCTGGAGGTTGTTTCAAGTCATAAGTCCCACATCTTGAAACTTCCCATTATTTGGTGTTAGAATCAAAGTGCAATTTTAACCATCAACAATTACTAATACATAAAATAAGAGGGAGCTCTATTACCCTTTTAATTTAAATGTAACAATTAATAGGACCACAAAATACATTCTTGTTATAGGTGACATGATATCACAATTATTGAACCTAAAGTTCTAGCCACCCCTATTCTATTATCATGTTATAGACTAGTAGGATAAAATCCTAGTGGATGAATCTTGAGAAGCCAAAAGTTGGTAAACATTTTAGCAGAGGTTGGGTTTTTACGCTCACCTTGCCAAGGGTGTTGTAGAACCCATGTATTTTAGAGTTATTTGTGCACTAGGAATGAACAAGTATGGTGCTTAAGATTAAGCAAGATATTAAGTTGGGGGTGCGATGAGCCCTATAATTGTCTTATTATTATGTCTATCTATTCTACTCATCCTACTTGTTTACTATGCTTTTGAACACTTTTCCATATAATTCCCTAATTTTATAAACCATATAACATTATGTTTTCAAACTCTTTTGAATAGTTAGAATTATGTATTGAAATTAAATATATGATGGTTGTCTATTGCTTTAGGATGTTTTTTTAATAAATGTGTTTTGAATATGTTTTGGAAAACTAGGTATATAGTACATAGCATCTTCTATTAAAGGAATATCCTTACATAGACCATCGTAAAACCACTACATGACCAAAGCCATAAAATAATAGATTTTGATTCTCTTTCAACTGACTCGCATAAACAACTCTAACCTCCATCGAGCTCAATAAAGAAGTGGCTGAACAATGAAAAAACCTTGTTTTTCCTACAATAAAGTTGTAAGATTCATAGGAAGGATGTCTTTAATAAAAGGAACTAATTTTTGTTATCCCAATTCGAATGTATCTTAGAATAGAATGTATATATTATTTTACATAAAATAATCTCCTCTACTATATATAAATATGTAGCAACAGAGTTGAGAGATATATAGAAAATAGTATATGTTGAATAGAGGTTGTTAGAAGTATATTATGTTAATAAATTGTGATTATAACTTCATGTAGAAATTCATTGTTTCACTTTTGATTAATATGAGTGAGCAATTCTGAGTTTAATTTAGTGTTATAAAAGGAAGGGTTGAAGATGAAGTTGGAAGGAGGAAAGGCCCCCTTTGGAAGGCTATAAAAACAATCCAACCTATTTTTTTAGCTAAGCATGTTATTTTATTTACTTAAGCATTACATGTTCCATTTTTGAGTTATGTAATTTACATTCTTGCTTAAATTCAATTAAGGAAGCTTCCACGCATAAGAATTTATTTTACCATACTTTGTTTATGTATCATTTTAAGTATTTCATTTATTGCACTTTAGCATCTTAGATACAATTAGTAGAATGTCAAATTAGAGATTCAGTGTGCATATATAATGATGTCATCCTATCAAGTCTACATTACTAGGTTGACATTTAAATAAGGTAGAAGGTACAGATCCATGGTTACTCTCCTTGTTCATTTTGATCAAGAGAAGTATATCCAATTGTGAATCAACTACTAGTCATTGGCTAAGAGGGCATCTAGAAGATAGGACATCATGTAGAAATAGTTGTGGGTTTTCATTTTGATGGTTTTAAACTGTGACTTCAAATGGATATTAATCATCTCACCCAATGGGGGAGTGAATCCCTTCTCTACCATGAAGTATACATAGGGTACCCAAATTTTATCAATGTGTGTGGTAAAGGGGGATCTAGATAACCTATTCAATAGGGTCATGATTATCCTAATCCCTTCCTTAAATTAGACAATTGGGATCTTCCCTATGGGGTCTTGGATTACTTAGTTCTTGATAAGTAGCCATGGGGAAAGGATTATGTTTAATTTATGATTCCCAGTCCACTATCTAATTATCGGAAATTATATTTGGGTCTTACATTGTTTATAGTAGATTTCAAAATCAAGGGAGCAAGTATAAGCTATTTTCCTAAAACTACACCCATGAACTATCCAATCTTTCTTAATTTTAAGATCCTTGAAAAGAGGAGCAAAGACATTGATGTAGTGTAATACCTTAGGTTTTTTGGTAGCATAATGGAGTATAGTCATCGAGATGGAGACTAGGCCATTGTATCTCTACAAGATGGATGCATTCTTTTATTCCTCTGTTACGATGGATAGCATTTCCTCCATCATCTACAAGAGCCCAGACTAGTTCCTATTCTTAGTGTTTAATGTTGAAGTATCTAGATCCATATCCTTAAAGATTCTTCCCTCATTATTTGAGGTCAAGTATAACTCTATCTCATCCCTTTTATATTGCCTTTAAGCTACCATTATTGTAAAATTTGAAACTGATTAATAATGGATTGTAAGTAGCATTTGGGTCAATTTTTTCTCACTCAAATTGAAATTGAACTCTTTTTATCTCAACTATGATTATTTTGAATTCAAATTAGAGCTTATTATAGAGAATAGGGCTTCTAAAGATTTAATGGTGATGGATATTCAAACTTAGGATCATTAATGTATCAAATTTTATTGAGACCTATATCTTTATACCTTTGCCTTTTTAGCACAAAAAATATTGAATTTTGTCATTTTATGTTTGTGTGGCACCTACATGGTGTCTATTTGGTAACTTTCACAACATGTTTCATAAATTCCTTAAAGGAACTAGTTTTTGTCTTTTAAAAATTCAAATTTTTCTTCACATCATCAAATTATTGCCTATGGATCAATACAAACCATTGATTGAGATCCTAGGATTTTAGAGTTATTGGATGATTTCATATCAGGCCTCATGGTTGTGTCACTTGGCACATTCCTAGGATTTTTGATCTATATATTTTGTGTATTGGATGTGTGATTACCATATGTCAATCTCATAGGCACTTTGGGTCTCATTAAATAATCTCCATCGATTACACTTCATCCGATCAATCAATCTCATTTAAGCATAGAATGTTGATCACTATTTGAGCAGATACACTCCATTAGTTTGATAGATCAAAGGATTTAGATCCATCAGGGATCCTACATGCCATTCAATCATCCTCTGTGATGAAGTGAGAGCCATCGATCCTACAATATGCATGACATTTAATTAGCATTGAGACATAAGAAAGGGACTTAGGCTAAATATTTTGAGCTAAAGTATATTTCATATTAATAAACATGACACAAAATTTAGGATAAAATATTTTAATCTAATTTTTAGAATGTATGCAAAAGAGGGCCTAAATAATAAAAGGACCAAATACTATGTTTTAACCTAGGGTTTTATTGTATTAATAAACATGATAAAACCTTAGGTTAAAAGCATTGTAAGCTAATTTTTATGTCATGGGGACCTCCTAATATAATTATCTAGCCTAAGGTTTATTTATTTTAAATAAACACAATTGGAACCTTAGGAAATAGACTTAGATTAAGGCTATTTCTAGATATATTTAAACCATAAGATAATTTTATCATTTAAAGTCCAAAGGTCCTAAGTGCTTGAATATTTTATTTGGGGTCCCTTGATTTGTGATATGGGCAATATACTTTAGCCATGTCTATAAAGCATATTAATTTTTCTGAGCAATATATTTGATGAGATTAAATTTGATGGCCTTATGGACATCAATGATGGCCTCACAAGCATCAAATTATGGTCATGAGAATGTCAAATTTAAGTTCATAAATCATTGGGTTTGATGAGCTTAAAGTTGACAGTCTCATGGACATTAATGATGGTCTTATGGGAATCAAATAATGGTTGCAATAATGTCAATTTCAATCTCATGAAGTCCCTTTAGTCCATAGATATTGTATTTAATATGATTCATTTGATCGATCGATCCTGCTTAAGCACAAACCATTGATTAAGATCTTGGCATATGCATGCTATTGGTTCCTACAATCAAAAAGGAGATCAAATTAACGTAGGACCATGTCATACAAATTAGACTAAGACAAAAGCCTAAGTATATAAACATAATAAAATAAGTCTCCTCAACTATTTTGGTTGTGATTTAAGGTTTTATCCTAAGGTTCCATTGTATTAAAAATACAATGAACCTTAAGATAAATACTTAGGTTGAGTCTAAATTTTAATGTATGAGGTCCTTTTTGATGTTAAGCTCAAATTTAGGAGTGCTATGTGGAAACTATATGACCTTCATAGATCTTGAATTTTCAAGGCCCCATTTTCTCCATTAGATCCACTCTATGTGAGTACCCGTGGACCATCAATATTGATCTAGATACATGAATTTTATTAGCTTAAATTTATATAGTAAAAGGAGATCTATTTAAACTTGAGGATGGTATCACACTATTTGGTCATCAAATTTGATTAAGAATGGATCATCGATTAGTGATCTTGGTGATCATATGGTATTGGTCCCATGGATCAAGGCTTCTAAGTTTGATAGGCCAAATACATTCTATTGGAACTTTCTTCATGATGAATCGAGAGCCATTGATCTTATAAGGAAGTGAGGTGCCTCAGTTAGGATGTAGGTTAATATAGAAACTTAGGCTAAAGTTTTAAGAATAAGGTCTTATTTGTGTTAATAAACATGAAAGGGGCCTTATTATTAAGACTTTAGGCTAAGTGCATAACAAAGGGGACTAGGATAGGGAAATAAAAGGCCTTGCTAACATATATGTTAGACTAGGTTAAAGCATAAGGAAAAAAAGAGGGAAAACATAAAGGGACCAAGCATTATTTTTAGGTTAAGGTTTGATCATGTTTAAAAACATGACCAAGCCTTAATATTAAAATTAGGCTTAAGTCTAAAGTGAATTTTAAAATATTCCTACCAAATTTACTCCTATCAATTTTGAATTCAAACCAAAGGTCTAAGGTAGGGTTTTCTTAAGGAGGTTTTTAGCACATGAATCCATCTACAATATTTTACAGACCAAATGCCAGTAAAATCTTGAATGAGGGTATAATTGTGAACATCCTAATATGATCCATTGATAAAATATCCATGAAACCTATAACTTTAAGACATGAGGGTCAACTATTAACAATATTAGGCAAGGTTAAAGTAAAACCATGAACAAATGGGCCAATCCTTTAGGTGTGGATGATCATAAAATTCAAATAATATGTATAACATTAAGCCTCTAGTGTTAGGTTTCAAATCAATTTACAAGGGTCCCTATTTTTAAAAAAAATGGGGGTATGTTGACCTCAAAAAATGGTGAATTCTAGAGGAAACATATCAATATGTTAGAACTTAGATACTATGGCTTAGAAAAATATATAAGACATTTGTTCCACTTGATCAATGTCATTATCAAGATCAGTCCTGGTTGAAATAGACCTTGCACATGAAAAAATAGGATGAAACATCAAAACATGGCCATGTTGTGTGTGTGCTTTGATTCCACTTATTTTTTGTCATGGGACTCAAGGGAAAACTTCTAGGTTTCATGCCTTTAATCATTAACATTGACTTGGAGCATGTTTATATATTCATTAATAACCATGCTTCTAGTTCAGGGAAGGCTTGGGAATTGCTATGATGTTAGCTAGGCATCCATAGCCTTGATAGAGATGCCTTTGGATCTACTAAAACCTTGTTGCACTACTAGCTAGGCATCCATAGCCTCAATAGAGATTACCATAATCACCTTTGTTTGAAAATCTTTTCATTTTGAAATAAGTTCTTTTTTTTTTAAATTTTTGAATCTTTTATGCTTCTGACAAATGTTGGGAACCAAGCTAGCCAAGTTTAAATATTTTGTCAAGTGTTTGATCTTCAAATAAACACCTATAACTATAACCTTTGTCCCAATCAAGGATGTTTATTAAGTGCAAGCATGACTGTAGCTTAATAGATTAAGCTTTCACTCTATATGTGCAATTCTTCTTAAAACCAGGTTCAATTCAAGACAATGTTTAAGGTCTTATGGAATGGTTAACCTATTTATGGGTCCTTGCTAGTTTATTTAAATCATAACTCAAAATCATATCCAAAATCCATGGTCAACATATTCATGAGGTTCATACCATCATTTTTGAACTTCTAGAGTTTCAAGCAAACTATGGAATTTTGAGCTGAAGGCTGTCCAAAAGGACTTATTAGAAGCAAGGAACATAACAATAAAAGTAAACACACAACAAAAAGTAGCAAAGAAAGAAGAGAAAAGGAAGAATATATATATATATATATATATATATATATATATATATATATATACTTATGTACAAATAAGGTACACGAAGAAAAGAGCTGAAGGAAACTAACTAGCCACCTAAATTAACTCTAACCATCTTATAGCTTTACTCCATGAAGACCCCAAGTGGGGTAGCAAAGAAGTAATGTTTGAGATATTATTCATTGGTGGGTAGTGTGAATTATGCTTCTTTTAATTCCTTCATCCTAAAGGTTTTATCTCCAAGTGTATCTACAATTTGGTAGGGCCAATCCATAGAGGTGTGAACTTTCCATGGTTTCCCTTGGGCTTAGATGTTTTGTCCCAAAGAAGAACCAAGTATGCTTGCTTGAAACCTTGATCTTTGATCTCTTGTTAAACCACCTCTTTACTATAGTTTGGTGCCTACTAATGTTAGAAAAAGCTTATTATTTTACATCTTCCATCTAAATAATGTCTAATAGCCTTGATTTTACAAATTCTTGGTCTTCCTCTATATACTCTTGCATAAAATTGTAAGCTGGCAGCTTGAGTGTGATGGGGAATATAGGCTCCTAGCCACATACTATAAAAAAGGGATATTATTTAAGAGCCTATTTGACTCTTGTTATATCTACCCAAAGGGCATACATAAGAAGCTTATGCCATGTTCTAGGTTTGTCTATAATAGACTTCTTAATGGATTTCATCAAGTTCTTATTCATTGATTCAAACAATCCATTACCTTGACAATAATGGTTAGATGAGAATTTGAGGATAATAATGTTATAATGTGCCCATTAAAGCATCTATATGGATATGAATGTTGATCCATTGTCACATACTAAAGAGACTAGAGTTTCAAATTTGGTACATATGTTTTCTTATAAGAACTTAATCACTTCTTCTATTTTACATTATTTAGTGGCTACTGCTTCAGTCCACCTACTAAAATATTTAGTAGCTATCCGAATATACTTGTGACCTTATAATGAATTGGGGTTGATTAATCCCATAAATTCTAGTCCCCACTGGGTAAAAGATTTTTCAATCATGATAAGTTGTAAAGGAATTGTTGCCTTAGGCTCTTTGGTGTTGAAGATATAACATGAATGGCATTCTCTCATATGCTTATGGGAATATTTAAAGATAAAGGGCTAATAATAGCCATCCTTGAGGATATTGTGAGTTTTTTTCTCCTATATGGATGCCCACTTCCCAATTTCTCATGGAAAGTGTTCATTACCTCAACAAATTCTTCTTTTGAAACACATCTCAAGTACACACCTTCAAAGGTATTTCAATTTAAAACTCCATTTTTGATGAGATAATGAGATACCTTGAGCCTTAGATCCCTCCTTTACTCCCTAGTTAGTCCTAATAGGATAAGTGCCATTGATTAGTACATGAATTATGGGATCATACTAGTCATTAGGCTGAAAATTACGTTGATTAACTTACATGATACTTAGCTTGGGGATAGTATTGACAATCATTTAAATCAAACCTTGACATCTTACCAGTTTGTAAGTTTTAATCTCTATGTAATATTCTTGAATGAACAACATCCACTAACCTCTTTTCTCTCCAAGTTCACATTGGCTCAGTATTAACTTAATGGCTATATCTGGTAGAATGGCATGCACTTTATTCCTAAGAATGTAGTGCCTAAATTTCTTAACTAATTTAAATAATGCAAAGGCTTGTTTATCAATCAAAGGATAATTTAACTCATCATTTTTCAAATTAGTACTCATAAATTCATTTGAATGGTCAGATCCTTCTATCTTCTAAGTTAAAACTATAATAATAGTGTGGTCAGAGGAAAAAGAGTAGAGATAAAAATCCTTTGAAAAGTCAATACTTATCAAGACTGGAGCTTAACTAATTGTATCTTTGATATCTCCAAAATATTTGTTTGACTCTTCATTCCATGAAACTTTATCATCTTTATTCAACATATCATTTAATGGCTTGATAATTTCTACAAATCCAAAAATTAATTTTCTCACAAATTTTATTTTACCAAAAAAATAATTCAATGCCTTTCTATTATTGGGAGTCTCTATCTTAGATATAACTTCCACTCTTTCAGGATCAATGGAAATTTCATCTTTGGTGATAATATGGCCTCACAATTTACCATCAGTGACACAAAAATGATCTTATAGGGTTAAGGGAGATCCCATACCTTCTTCACCTTTCAAATATGTGTTATAAATGCATGAAATTGTCCTCCCTATTTTTAGAGAAAATAATTAGAACATCCATGTAAATTATGATTCATTTACTAATTAAGCCTTGGAATGCTTGGTCCATGGCCCTTTGAAAAGTGGACCTTGCATTTATGAGTCCAAAAGTCATTATCTTGTATGAAAAGTTACCCTACTTAGTTTTGGATGTTGTCTTCATTATATCATCTTTGTCTACCAACACCTAATTACACCTTGGAAATCCATTAATAAATGACATCATGGATAAACCTAAAATTATTCATATTACCTAGTCAAGAGAGAGAAGAGGATAATTATATTTTTAATATGCTCTATTCATATTTATAAAATAAATACATGGTATAATTTCACCATTTTTATTCCTAACTGGTACCAAATTGGCCACCTAGGTAGAGTGCTTAATGAGAAACACAATTCTAGCATCTAACAATCTCTTGACTTCTTTAAAGATCATGGGTTCTAAGATGATATTCATAGGTCTTTATTTCTACCTAAAAGTTTTGTAATTTTATTTTAGAGGTATAGTATGGGTGATGACTCTTGGATAAAAAATATTCAAGTCATCATAAGACCAAGTTATGCCATCTTTGTATTTTTTCAACAACTCCTTGGATCTTTTGTTTTCATCACTTGTACAAGATTTTCCAATGTTAACCATATGAGGTTGATATTGAGGTCCAAGATTAATTTCATTGTAATCTTTACCACTTACTTTGGGAACCTTAGAAGCTTCATCTAGCTTGTCTTGATCAAACAATCTTTCCAAAGCAATAATCCCTTTGGAGATATTATTGTCATTCATTTGAATGAATTTTCCATCAAATTTAGCTCCTCAAAATGCATTTTTCATCAACCCCATCAATGATCTAAACTTCAAATTCTCTTGAACTAGTAATGAATCTCAAGATCTATTCATTATCACTAGATACCTATAGATGGTTTACATTATCTAAGATAGAAGAGCAAGATATTAGTTCAATACTAAATTTTGGTGAATCTTGGTTAGGCATGAGATTAACTACAATAGAGAAAAACTCATCAATAGATTTATTTTCCTCCCTAGGGATAGAGACAATATTGAAGACATCAAAATATTCCACTATATCCTAGACTAATTTTTACCTCTTGAGGTATGACAGTTTGCAATGATACTTGCTCCTTACATGGTTTACTACTAGTTTAAAGTCACCATAAACTAGTAGTTCTTTGACTTTTTTTTTAATAGAAAATTATAGACCCAAGATGAGAGCTTCAAATTCTACAAGGTTATTGGTGCATGGAAATTAGACTTTATAATAAGCATGGTAATTCTCACCAATAGGTTTAGTTATAATAATGCCTACCTCAAATCTAGATTTACACCAAGCCCCATCAAAATATAATTTCCATAACCTAGGCACAACACTAAAAGCTTTAGGATCACATATCTTGGTAGTTTCTAGGGTGAAAACTCCCAAATCAAAATCAATTATGTTGACCCTTTCATTGATAGAATTATATTTGGTAATCGTGTACTTCATTATTGGCTTCTTTTCAACTCTAATCTAGTTGGGAACTCCCTTACAAGGTAGCCATAGGTGTGAATAGTCTGTAAACATATATCCATTAAAAACCTTTGTCTATTCTCTGCTCCAAATTAGTCCATATGTGCTAGGGATATCTACCACTTAGATATCTATAAATTATTAGACCCTTGGCTTAGAAGCCAATTGCATGTGGACATTTAATAATTCTCCAACCACATTGAACCTAGACTTATCTAATTGGGTGAAAACCCTATTAGATTTAATGGGGGTCAAACCAAGTTTCTTATAAACACTTCTAGGCAAAATATTTGAAGAGGTAACAAAATATAATAAATATTTATGTAAGATTTTTTAAAACATTTTGACTATAAGTAAGAAGGGTGGGGACTCTTTTTTAGTTTTATACATAGCTAAATTAGAATTATCAGTCTTGGACATCTTACTAGATTTCTTGGACAAGGATTCGAGTAATAGATCCCTCTGCTATGTTATTTGTGTCAATTTATGTAAGGTAATATTAGCTTTAATTTTATTCATGTCCTTTACAATATTATAACTAGTACTATTAGAAGAATTGCAAGTATCACTACCATTTTTATAAGTAATTCCCTTAGGAGGCTCTAGATTATTAATTGAAGTGGTATCTGGAGGAGTACCAAAGTTGTTTAGAGGAGTAGAAGTAGTCAAAGGCTGCATCTGTTCTCTATTCCTAAGAAGATATGTCTTATTTAATAAATATATTAAGATCCTATATCATAAAGTATTGAGGTAATAGATATTTGGTGGTAAACACCATGAAGAGAGTCCATATCTCATGATCTCCCCTAGACTAGTTCAACATATGGGTGTTTGAGTCACCAATTATTGAAGATGTTATTTTTCTAAGGTAGGAAACACTTTGGAGTAGGTTTTGTATAATCCATTATTGTTACAAATTTATTATATAAAAAAATACCTTCAACTTAGTATGATATCACATTGATGGAGAGGTACAACTTTCAAGTTGAAACTAGGGAGCTAGAGATTTTATTATTATCAACTTATAAAGTAAGGAATGAAATTATTTAGGAACATCATCAAGTTCATTGTCTTCTTGGAAGGGGAAATTAAATGTTTCCACCATGAAGGTCTGGTCAACAGAATTGGATCCTGAAGTACCTAAACCATTATCCTTGTCAGGTACCACCTCAAAAGTGTCCAAATCTTCTTTAAATTCTTTGAAATATTTAAAAAACTCAATGCAATTAGTCTCACCATGCTTAGAATTACAATGGACTCTACAACAATCAGGCAAAACAATATCAATAAGATTAATATCCATAGTCTTATTTTCATAATATGGTTCACTACTATTATTATTGTGGAAGCTATCATTATTAAACCTATTATTAGGCCTATTGAATCTTTTAAAAGAGAATTTTCTACCAAAATTTTCTCTAGTATTACAAACTTGTTTTTGCAGCTAAAACAAATCACTACTTAATTTTTGGACCATTTTCATAATGGACTCATTCTTAATTTTAAGGGTTTCTAAATTATGAACCTAATTGTTTTTGGTACTAGTGGTTGATACTAAGACCCTTTAATCATTTTCATTAATTCCATTTTTATCAAGGTGATTAAAGAACCCCAAATTTTGGTTAGGAGCAACATGCCTTGAGGTAATTGGCTTAGATTTAGGAGGTAGTTGAGAGTAGGTACATTTAGGTTATTATTAGGAAAGACATTCAAGGTAGGCATGTGCATATTGACATTAGGAACATAGTAAGACATTCGAACTTGAGGTTTAATTTGGTCATTTATGATCATAGCCTCAACATGGGCCAAAGCCAATGTGTTCATAGGACCTATAGCTCTCTTTATTACTACTGAAGTCATGGGATAACAAACATCTTTATAGATTTATATGTCTAATGCCCGATTAGGTTTATAAGGGTAAATGGTCCTACTATACATATTATATAACCTAGCATTAAAATCTCATATAGGTTCATTGGTATCCCTTTTGAGGGTGGTAAACTATTAGTATAGGACACAAGGGATGATGATTTTACCAAATTGGCAAATGAAGATGTTATTGCATTCATCCCAAGTGGTAATGAAATAATTAGGAATATTAAATAACCACTCATATTTAACATATTTAAATGTAAAAGTGAAAAAACTATATGTTACATCCTCATGAGTTGCATTTAACAATCTCAATGCAACTTTAAATGATTTAACATGTTCTTCTACTGTTACAATACCGATAGGACTAAAAGTTGGCAAATATTTTTTAAGATTGTAAGGAAGGTCATGAACCACACCTTTAATATTGATAGGATATATTCCTAACCAATCCATACCTTGATGAGGTTGAATTCAAGATTACCTTGGTAAAGACTTAGAATGCCTACATCTACCTTTGTCTCACCTAGCTTTCTTATGGATGTCGAGTTCCAGTAGAGGTTCCCTTATTTCTATATGTGATCTTGTATAGACTATTGATAGTTTAATCTTGAGGAATTTAAATCCTATTTTTAAATATGATGTATCAAATCAATCCTTACAGAGAATAGGGATCAAACTTGTACATTAAGAAAAATTTGCAAATATTCATGTAAAGGATAACGAAGGACGTCAAATTTTAACTAAGTTCGATTAAAGATGTGTCCAATTATGTAACTATGATTGATACTTACATTTATAATATCATAGGGACTTAGATATATAAAATATCTATTAATATTTGATCAAAACATGCTATTCTAACCTCAAATATTGTGGATCTTTAGATTTAGAACTATATTTACCATAATTACACATCTATACTGAAAGACTTTTGATATTTTTCTAAAGGAGGCATAAATATGTGTCATATACCACAAATATCAATGATATTTACACTTTGGAGCCAATAATTACATAAATTTACAAAGATAACACCAACCTTTGATCAAAATACACCAAAATTAGCAAAGATCTTATAAATTTTCAAAGATGGCCCTCC
Source organism: Torreya grandis (assembly GCA_037957365.1). Classification (NCBI taxonomy): domain Eukaryota; kingdom Viridiplantae; phylum Streptophyta; class Pinopsida; order Cupressales; family Taxaceae; genus Torreya; species Torreya grandis. Next base: position 1,384,717 of record JARHVA010003521.1, read on the forward strand.
TTCTAGCACTAGTAGAGCTCATCCCTGTTTATGTCCCTAAGTTTATCATAGGTGATATTAGTGTTTAAATAATAATTCTCATTTTATAATTTTGAGAATTCAGAGCATGAGATGCAAGTTTTAGTAATCTAATTACTTGTGGTGAAATAGAGGTAGAACAAATTAAACTGTTCAACAAATTTATATTGATTAGTGGTTGGGAGCCACCATGGTCCTTAATATATACAAATTTTGAAGTATCTATTCTGATTTTGGTGAATTATGATCAAATCTCTAAACTAAATATTAATCTAAATGAATATTTATGGTGGAGCTAAAACTAGAGTGATTTGGTCAAAAAAAGAATTAAAAGGAAGGGTAGGGTAGAAAGAATGTATGTGATTATTTATCTTTGCCTAAAACATCATGATAAGGTTTTAATTTCAAATAAACATGCATTTATAAAATATATAATGTGAAGTAGTAGATTCTCAAATCCCACCATACACTCGAAAAATATCTAAAGAGAGCATGAAATAATATAAGTATGAACTAACTTTGCCTTAAAGGTTTACTATTAAATTCAAATAAAATTTTCACATCCTAATTCAATCAAATGAAATGAATCAAATTATAATAAAATTCAAATAATATAGTATCCAACACAAATTAGCAACCCTGTATCAAAGATGCATAATCAAAGTTCATAAAAACCATTCAAATTCAAGGCTTAAAACAAGCAATTGAGAGAGAAACCATGTGACAATTGATACAAAAAAATTTGGACAAAATTTTTATTATTCCTTGCTTATATTAATTTCTCAAAATTATACAAGTTTTAGCTCAAAAATCTCTCTCTAAAAAATTGTACTACTACCTTTTATAGAAGACCTAGGCAATATATTGATCAATCATAAGATTACAAATGTATAAGAGATAAGGACAATTGTACTTTTTAAAAAGTTATAAAATACATTCCATTTTCCAAAATGGATTGACCTATAGGAAAATATTCTATCAAACTAACATATGCCTTTATTAAAATAATATTCCACCTTCAAATATTACAAGGCTTTACATAGAATGAAATATCACTAATTATTTGGTGGGCCCTGGGCTGAAGGGATCCCCTATTTCTCCTAAAGCATCTTCATAGATATTTGATTTTATTCACCAAATAGATCCAAATCAATAGTTGGATTTAAGAGACACTCATATTATCAATCAACCAAGTCATTTAAATCCCTATCATTTCTTTCCATGGCCTCCTTGATGCTCCTAGCTTTGGAAATCTTCTCCTCAATAGTAAATATCATGCCCATGACTCGACTATTTTCACCTAAAGATTGGCCTAGGATTTTTATCCTCACTTATTACATTACCAAAGTGGCTCTATCCTTGAACTCATCATCATGAATGATTCCTAAGGAGTTAGATTTTGTAGGGTTAGACAACATGGTGCCAAGGAGTTGTTTGATTCTACTTATCAACTCCTTGTCATCCCGTAGGAGTCTCTCTAAGCTCTTTGACCAAGTATTCAAGATTTATATTTTATCAAAAATTATCCCCAATATTGATTTTAGATAGCCCAAGAAAATGGTTTTGAAGCTAGGAATCTTACCATCAATTAGTACATTGATAAGCTCCTTTATTTTATCTACAAAACTCTACCATTGGGCTATCAATCCTTTGGCTATTTCACTATATTGAATCAATAACTTATCTTAATTGACTTCAAGGATTCAAACATATTTATCATTGCCTCTGGGACTGATAGGATGGTCTAATTTTCTAGGTTTTCGTTTTGTTGCTCTAGGTTTTATATTTTTTGCTTTATGCCTCTAATACCTACTTTGAGCTAAGATGAATGGGAATCATATTTTCCTTCTATGTCCTCCTCATGAATTGGGTACCCACCTAGCCTTTGAACTCTAATGGGAGTTAAACCAATAAATGGTTCAACCTTTTTAAATGTTAACTCCTCACTTCTAACCATGGTCTTCTTGGTGGTTACCCTTTCCAATCCTTTTTTTTTGGATTTAAATACACACTAACTATTGAATTTGACATCCTTGGGGGTTTTGGGACCTCCATCCATGTGTTTCCTAAATATATAGGGGTTTATAATTGAGTACTACTTGACCCTCCTATGCAAATTATTCTTCTCTCTTCCTCTTCTTTCATCAAAGCCAATATCCATGGATTAACCTCATCATGAAAATCAATGTGGTCTATCTGGGTCAAGGCCCATGAATGCTAAAATGATGGAATCTTTGGGATTTTTACATAAATAAACCATTCAAGGATGACAAGCCCATGAATGGGATATTCATTGATAAACAAGTTGACTTCACTCATAAGGTGAGTGAGAGTTAGTTTAGTCTTCTTCTTCCCAAATAAAACCAATGCTAATTCAGCCTTACTTTATGTAGGGGTGCATTAGAACCAAGTCCAAAGCAACCTCCTTCCCCCTATCATATTCTACTTAGTTTGGGCTTGGGTTTCCTCATCTTGTTCTTCTTCATCTAACCCATATGCTTTAGCAAGAACCTTAAGTTCATCTTCCACTATTTCATTAGGGACTAGTGAAATCATGTCAATATATTCTATTGGTAACTCAATATATCTAGTTGAGCTGAGGATGATGGCCCTTCCCTAGGTCTCATTTCCAATTTCTCTTTCCTAGGTCCTTGTGTAATTTGTGTTTGTGGTTGTTGTAGTGGTTGATGTAATAAGGTCTAGTCAATAAGTGGTACTACAAAGGCCCCATCTTCTATATTTTTCCAAGTTTCTCATCTCTAGTTATTCTAACTTCAAGCTTGATGATATGCTTCTTTAACCTGGCCAATACATCTACGAAATTGGTATCCCTAATGTACATCATACCATAAAACCCAATCCTATGTTCATAATGATAGTTCATTATTTTCTCCTTCAAATTCTTGGTGACCCTATCATGGGGGTCCCATAGCACTAATTATATATTTACAAGTTAAAGGAGTCTTTGTGTTTGGAGATGACATTCACATGTTCTTAATTCTGTAGCATAATTTTATTGATGATCAAAAGAAAAGGGTGAAGGAAGCCCTTCATTTTCTATTTCTAGACACCATTTATACCATTGTGGAGTTGGTGTGCCACCTCTTGTTCTACCAATTTGGTTGGCACATGGACTAGTAGTTTGAGGGGATGAACTAAGGTTCCTTCTCTTCTTATTATTGTGCAGTCTAGATACAACTAGATGTCCCCAATAAACTCCACATATTTCTTGATTAGTGGGATAAATATGTCCATGAAGATCCCTATAATAGCTTCCACCAAAGCTGGATATGTGTAATCATAGATGAATTGTATGTTTTATCTATATTTGAAAATGTGTAACTTGTAATACTTATGGGAAACAATATGTCTCCACTCAGGTGACCAATTCTTTATCTATGAGATCTTGGTGGTGGACAAGAGGGCATATAGAAGATAAGACATAATGTATAAATGGTTTTTAGTTTTCCTCTTGACGGCTATAAACTATGACTTCAAATAGATATTAATCATCTCACCCAATGGGGGAGTGAATCCCTTCTATACCATGAAATAAACATAGGGCACCTAGGTGTTATCAATGTGTGTGGTGGAGAGGTTTGTAGATAACCTATTTAATAAGGTTATGATTATCCTAATCCTGTCCATGAATTGGATAATTGGGATCTTCCCTATGGAGTCCTAGATTTCTTTGTTGCCAGTAAGTAGCCATGAGGTAAGGATTGTGTTTAATTTATGCTTCCCAATCCATTCTCTAATGGTGGGAATGTATATATAGGGATTACATAGTTTATATTATCTTTCAAAAGTAAGAGGGGAATATAATTTATTTTCATAAAACTACGCTCATGAACTATCCGATATTTTTCAATTTTAAAATCCTTGAAAAGAGGACCAAGGACATTGATGTAATGTAATAACTCAAGATTTGTTATAGCATAGTGGAGGCTAGTAATCTGGATGGAGACTAGGTCATTATATCTCTATAAGATGGTTGCATTATTTTATTCCTCACTTGTGATGATTGACATCTCCTTAATGGTTTAGAAGAGTTCAGACTAGTTCTTATTCCTAGTGTTTAATGCCATAGTATTTAGGTCCATATCCTTAAAGATTCTTCCCTCATTGTCTGAGGTCAAGTATAACTCTATCTTGTCCCTTTGTTGTTTCCTTCAATCTTCCATGACTATTACATTTTCAATTGCTTAAAAATGGATTGCAAGTAGCCTTTGGGTTAATTTATTCTCACTCAAATTGCAATTAAAATCTTCTTGGCTTGACTATGATTATTCCAAGTTCAAATTATGACTTCTTATGGAGACTAGGGATTTTAAAGCTTTAATGGTGATGGCTATTTACACTTATACTTATTCATGTCTCAGATCTGATTGAGACCTCTGTCTTTATACCTTTACCTTTTTAAGCACATAAAATATTTAATTTTTTCATTTTGTGCTTGTGTACACTTACATGGTGTCCATTTGGCAACTTTCATGACATTATTCATAAATTACTTAAAGAAACTAGCCATTATCTTTTTATAAAAATCCAAGTTTTCCTTTATGCCATCATATTCTTTCCTATGGATCAACATGATCCATTGATCACAATCCTAGGGTTTGAGAGTTATTAGCTATTTTCATATCAAGCCCCGCGGTTGTGTCACTTGGCACATTTTTAGGCCTTATGAGATCTATATTTTATGTAGTGAATGCATGCTCACCATGTGTTGATCCCATGAGCACTCAGGGTCTCATTGAATAGTCTTCATTGATTACACTCAGTTCAATCAATTAGTCCCACTTAAGCATGAACCATTGATCACTATCCAAGGAGATACATGCCATTAGTTTGATATATCAAAGGCTTTAATCTATCAAGGCTCACGTATGTCATCTGATCATCCTCCATGATGAAGTGAGAATTGTTGATCCTACAAGATGCACAAAATTTAATTAACATCAAGACAACAAAAGGACTTAGGCTAAATATTTTGGACTAAATTCTATTTCACATTAATAAACATGACACAAAATTTAGGCTAAAATATTTTAATCTAAGTTTCAGAATGCATGTGAAAGGGGGCTTAAATAATTAAAGAACCAAATACTAGGTTTTAAACTAGGGTTTTATCATATTAATAAACATGATAAAACCTTAGGTTAAAATCATTTTAATCGATGTTTTATGTCACAAAGAACTAATATAATTCTCTAGCCTAAGGTTTATTGATTTTAAATAAACATAATTGGAACCTTAGGAAATAGAATTAGATTAAGGCCATGCCTTCAAATATTTAGATCACAAGATCATTTTATCATTTAAAGTCCAAAGGTCCTAAGTACTTTAATATTTTCCAAGGGGTACCTTGATTTGTGATATGAGAAGTAGATTTTAGCCATGTTTGAAAAGCATATTCATGTGTCTAAGAAATATATTTGATGGCCTCATGGATGTCAATGTTGGCCTCATGGACATCAAATAATAGTCATGAGAACATCAAATTTAAGTTCACGAATCATTGGGTTTGATGAGCTTAGATTTCATGATCTCATAGACATTAATGATAGCCTTGAAAGCATCAAATGATGGTCATGAGAATGTAAATTTTAAGCTCATGAAGTCCCTTTGATCCATAGATCTTAGATTTAATATGCTTCATCCAATCAATCAGTCTCACTTAAGTGTAAACCATTGATTAATATCTAGGAAGATGCACACCATTAGTTTTTGCAATCATAAAGGAGACCAAATCAACTTGGGACCATGCCATTAAAATTATACTAAAATAAAATCCTAAGTTTATAAGCATAATAAAATAAGTCTCTTCAAATATTATGGTCATAATCTAATGTTTTACCCTAAGGTTCCATTGTATTAAAAAAATACAATGAGCCTTAGGATAAACACTTAGGTTAAGTCCAAATTTTAATATGTGGGTATCTTTATGATGTTAAGCTCAAATACAGGAGTTCCACATGGTGACTTTGTGGGCTTCTTAGCTCTTAAATTTTCAATGCCCTATTCACTCCATTGTATCCACTCTATGAGTACCCATGGACCATCCATATTGATCTAAATACTTGCACTTGATTGGCTTAAGTTTGTATAGTAAAAAGATATCCCTTTAAACTCGAGGATGGTCTCACACCATTCGATAGTTGATATTGCTTAAGCATGTATCATCAATTAGTGATCCTAGTCATCATATGGGATTGGTTTGATGGATCAAGGCTTCTAAGTTCATTAAGACAACTATGTTCTATCATATCTTTATCCATGATAAAGTTAGATCCTTTTATCTTACAAGGAAGTGAGGTGCTTTAGTTAGGACATAGGTTAATATAGGAAATTAGGATAAAGTTTTAAGACTAAAGTCTTGTTTATGTTAATAAACATGAACAAGGCCTTAGTATTAAGACTTTAGACTAATTTCATAACAAAGGGGACCAAGATAAGGAAATAAAAGGTCTTATGGACATATACATTAGCCCAGGTTAAAACATAAGGAATAAAAAAGGGAAAACATAAAGGGACCAAACATGATTTTTAGGTTAAGGTTTGATCATGTTAAAAAACATGACCAAAACTTAATATAAAAATTTAGATTAAGTCTAAAGTGAATTTTAAAATATTCCCACCAAATTTTATCTCACCAAATTTGAATTCAAACCAAAGGTATAAGCTAGGGGTTTTTTAAGGAGAGTTTCAACACATGAATCCATCTACAATATTTTATAGACTAAAGGCCAATAAAATCCTAAATGAGGGTATGATTGTGAACATCCCAGTATGATCCATTGATAAAATCTCCATGAACCTATAACTTTAAGACATGAGGGTCAATTATTAGCAATATTAGGCAAGGTTAAAGCAAAACCATGAATAAATATACCAATCCTTTAGGTGTTGATGATATTCAAATTCAAATAATATGTATAACATCAAGCCTTCAGTGTTAGGGTTCAAATAAATGCACAAGGGTCCTTATTTTTTTTCAAAAATGGGGGTATGTTAACCTCAACATATGTTCTCATAACCCTTGATGGTAATGGTATCATTATTTAAACCTACTAAAGTCTATCATAGTCATATAAATAACTTTAGTGGAATAATGTTAAGACCTAATCCATTATCTATCATTAATCTCTTGATCTTTTGATGGGTAAACATAACCTCAATGTATAAAGAATTAGTGTGATAATACCCAAGGGATGATATATCAATTTGATCAAATGTCAAATGTGTAACAACAGATAAAGCCCCACTAATGCTTAAAATTTTTCCAGTGTAATATTTTATGCATTTGAGATTGGCTCAAAAGTTAATATAGGATATATTTGTATAACTAAGAAGTACATAATAGATCCAAAATGAAAATTTGTGTTGGTGTCTTATTTATTCGATCCAAAATATCATATTTATTTTTGATAAAAGGTATATACTTGGATTTAGACTGGTTTTAAACAAGATGAGAACTAGAAGGTGGATTATAACCAAGGCCTTGAATGGTAATCTTTGTGCATCAAGTTATAACAACATAATTTTGAGTAGGGATAGAAATGCTAGAATGTGAAGTAGAATAGATAGGTCTTGGAATAATCACTTGAGAATGAGAATTATGAGATGGAGGAACTCCTATTATAGATAGACCTAATCCTAGAATGGATGGATTTTATTATTTATAGTTATTGGAATAGGAATGAGGAATTATGGTAATGGTTTCAATATTATGTTTTGTGACATGACATACTATATTATAATAATAGGGAGTGGCATGGTAGTTAACATTTTTGGCTTGGGACCCCTAATTATGATTACAAATATTAATCACCCTTTGTTCATTCTAATATGTATTATGCTATGGGAATGGATTTTTATATATTCCCATGTCTTGATTAGTGTTAGGAGATGCTATATTGTTAAAATATATTTCTCCTCTATCAAGAAAATATTCTATAATATGCCAAAATTATACACACTTATGAATGGTATGAAATTTAATTTTATGATATTCACAATACGTGTTATCTCTATACCATTCTAGTTTAGGCTTAGATTCATAAAAAGGAATAGTGTTCAGCCATCCAATTAAGTTTACAACCATAATTTTTAAAACACAATCTCAATAGGTTCCCCTAATTTTTGAAATAAGTGTAAAATAAACTATCCTCTTCGAGGAGGATACCTTTAAAATGTAAATTTTTTTTACTGAGGTGTCTTCTATACGGGCTGTGCTTGAACTATTAGAACATCTTGTGCATCTAAAACACCATCAAAAACTATATTTTAGTTATATTTGAAAGGTTTTGGCTTATCTACCACATTTTTTAGATTTGATGTTGAATCTTGGTTATAAGTTTGAATTTGATTTTGATTCTGATTTTGATTGGAATAATGACCTTAAGACTAATTTGAGGAATAGATTTTGGTTGAAAGGTTTTGGCTTATCTATAAATGCTCTCCATATTTGAACCCCTTTTGTGATAACATCACCAAATTTATCTATACATTATAGTTTGAGATTGAGCGCAAGATCATAATTTATATTTTTCATGAAGATATTTTTCAACTCAACGTCTAGCAATGTATGTAGACATCTACTAGATAACGTACATCATATTTGAATATATGAGGTAAAAGTTTCACCTCCTTTTGGTTTGATAGTACAAAAATCCACCATAGTTAACTCATGTTCCATATTATATGAAAAGTGTTTTACAAACTTCTCTGATAAGTCATTAAAAGTTGGAATAAAATTATTTGGAAGATGTGTGAAGAAATGTAATGGAGGTCTAGCCAAAATCCATGAGAACAGATGAATTAGGATGTTTCTATCATAACTGACCTCTTGGTAGGCCACAAATAAAGATTAGACTCTCTCTTGGACCTCCTTTTCCTTTATATTTATTGAATTTTGGAATATCAAAGTGACATGACAAAGGTATATGGAAAATACTAGAATCAAATGGATATGAACATATATGATCCATATTATATTTTTTGTTTTGATTATCGACCTATAATCTTGATATGGTATCTTTGATCACTCAAAATTCTTGAGTGAGAAGATAATTTTGGGAACTAGATGGAATATTATAGGATTGAGAATGGTATTATGGATTATTAGGATTTGAATCAATATTTTGTCTTATCTAATTGAAATTATCCATTATATATCTAGGATTTAATTGAGTGGGATGAACTTGGTAGGGATTAAGATTAGAAGATGGAATGGAAATAAATCATTGTGGTGGAGGAAGAAGTGTATGATTTTGTATTATGAACCATTTTTTATTAGATGGAACACATTATTGTGTATTAGATAAGACTTGATGAAAATTAGATGGACATTTAGGCACATTAGAATGGGGAAGTTACAAATTTTATGGAACAGTTCATGTTTCAATGGCAACTTGTTTAGGATGACCAAAAAATTGTAATTTTTGTGAAGGAATTTGATTAGTTAACTTCAAAAGAATGGGATTCTAGGTAACTTTATGGGGATTTGTAAATTTTTGAATTTATTCTTTAATAGGTTGTGAAGATTATAAAAGTACCTTGTGTTTAGGATCCATGGACATTTTGACTTGAGGAATTGGATCAACTATGGGATATTTTTATTGATGTATAATTGAGGGATCATCACATGGATTTATTATCAATGCATGTATGATATTAATTACTTGCTCAAATTTTTATAATTTTACAATAAAAATGGGTGATATTTGGGGTACACACTCAAGTAATTCCTTCCATTTTCTTGATGTTTTTGGATTTATTGACAGTTGAACCTCTTTGAGATTATGGAAAAAAGAATGTGCATCATCATTCCACTCCATAATTATGACATGGTTAGGTGTGGATTGTTTTATATCTACCCTACGCATATTCTCTATAGGGAAATCATGAGGGACTTTGGTTCCCTTCTCTAGTAAATGTAATATATTGTTATCTATATAGAAATATAATTGGTGATCAAAATGGGTTTGATCTACATCATCAATATGTGTCTATTCTTCATATTATAATTGATAAACTTTCATACCCTCTTGATCTCAAGGATAATCATTCTCATACAATTTTTTCTCATACTAGTATTGCACAAAGGGATCAATTTTATTTTGCATCCAATCATCCTCATAAGTGGTATTATAGGCTATACCACTTCTAGTGTAATGATGGTTATTAGAATAAATCATTGGAATAGACTTGGATAAAAAATATGTCTTTTGTGAAAACATAAGATTAAACTCTTTAGAAATGACAATACTTGAATAGATTTGACTCAGAGTAAACTTACAAATTAAAAAGGTGGTCTGAATTTATGTGGACAACACAACACTATGATTTTAGATAAGAAGAAAGATATGAAGTGTACATGTTTGACCAATATGGGATCTATAAGGACACATATTTGACCAAGACATAGGCATCATAATGGTAAAATTTCACATAAGAAAATGGTATTAAATGTATGCATTTTTAACAAGGTAAAATGAAACAAAATTTGACTAAAGACACAAATAGAGTAATGCATCTTAGTGTAAGTATAATGTGACAATGTTTTTTACTAAATAAAGACTCAATAAATATCACCTTATGCTAAAAACTAACACTGGTTTAAGAGAAAATCATTGATCCTTTTGATATACTTACTTCTAAGAGGCTAAATTTAATATTCTTTAAAAGTAATTAATTATTGTAGGTTATTGGTAGGTTTTTTACACCCCCTTATCACAAGAGGACTTAAATAAAATGAAATATTCAATATTTATTAACCTTTACATCCATGCATTAGTGAAAATTATATGATAAAAATGTTTTTATTCTAATTTTCATTTGGAAAAACTAAATGGTCTTGATATACTTTGTGATATGTGGGAATTTTTCAATAATTTTTCAATTGGATGAAAAATAATCTAATTTTTTATCAAAGAGTCTTGTATTTTCAAAAACACTCCATCTATCAATTTATCAATAGAGTGTGATGTCTAAATCATCACATTATTTGAGGCCCTATTCAAATGGTTAGGTTAAACACTCAATCACTATACCAACAAATAGAATGCTAAATTTATATACACCACTTGATAAGTGGGGTTTTTTTTATTTTGGGAGATGAAAACTCAAGTCAACACACCCCTAAATAACTTGTGAGGATGTGATGAAATATCACTTGTTAAGCCAAAAAATAAAAAAGGGAAAGACGCACTTAATTTTTGATTTTTAGGTCCCCACAAATGGGTAAGAGAAGAGCATATGTCAAGTAAGTCTATGGGAGACAACACGACAATAAAAAAATAAATGACAAAGAACACAACTATTTAAGTAAATAATGCAAGATAAAATTCTCTTTAGAGCACAAAATTAATTATGGTTTATTTCTTATTAAGCACTAATTAATAAATGTGAATGAAATTTGCCTTGGTTAATTGTAATATTGGATTAAAAATGTGTTAAACCTACAATAAAAATGGTTACATTTTCAATCAGTGGTTTTAATCACTTTCAAGAGATTATTTTAAGTTGTTTTATGACTCTCAAGTTTTCACATAGAGATAATTTTAGTAATATGTAGGACCTTTTCACTTTTTTTAGAAACCTACATATAACATAGACAATAGACAAAAAATTTAGACAAAGATTATTTCACTAATTAACAAAATAATTTCACTAGAGTTATGACAAATTTGCTAAACACAAAGATAATTTCCCTGAAATTTAGTTAAATTTGCTAATGAGTAGAAAATTAAACTTGGAAATTTCATTGATATTTAGGAAAATTTTGCTGAATATGTAATGATTTCACTAAAAGGCTAAGCAATTTCATTGAAATATATGAAATTAAATTTTTTTATACAAAATAAATTCACTAATAATAAGATCAATTTTGCTAAACTCTTAGGATGATTTTCATGAGATGCAAAATAATTTTTTCGATGACAAAAAACCTGTAGAGACATAGAATAGACTAGAGAGGAACATAGATGATTTTACCACTTCACAAGATGATCTCATTGAAAAATAGAGAATCAAATATAATTTCACCATTTTTAGGAATGAATTCAATAAAACATAGAGATATAAAAAATATGTAAATTTGAACATAAAAGAGCCAAAATATCAAGATTCTCTCCAATGCAAGATTATTATGTAGGCTCGAATGAAAGTTATGGTTTGTGAAGTACCATTGGGAATGTGATATGTGTCGATAGAATGCCAATTATCTATATTTTTATAAATTTGTTAAGAACACAAAACAAAGTGATAAAAAATATTAAAATACACACTTAGGACTTCATGAGCTCAATAAATACAAAAGACCACAATGCTTAAAGATTCCAAGACCACAATGCAAACCTCATTTTAATTTGTCTTTGTTGGGATATGAATCATATTTAGCTTTAGATGATCTTTATCAATGAAAAATTATAGTTATACACCTCCATTAGAGTTATGAACCATGTTGATTTGATCAAAGAATATAAGATTGATGCACAAAGATACTTGATGATTTGACAACACTTTAATATCTAAATTTAGCATGTTGAATTTTATTAAAAATATGTGTATTTATACAAAAACTAGATCAAGGAGGACCCTTCATATTGAAATAAATATGAATGGTTACTAAAGGTTCCCCAAGTGTCCACATGGATCAAACACATGGATGAAAGATTTGGACCCTTCATCTCAATCAAGATGAAAGATGGAGGATGATATTTGCAAATATAAAATATGGATGAATATAAGCCCATCATCTTATTTCCAAGATCAAGGGTGGAGGATTATTCTTTTAAATATAAAAAATGAATGAATGTGGGCCCTCCATCTTGTTTCCAAGATGGAGGGGAATTCTCTCCAAGAAAGCATGTGGATGTCAAACATGGGCCCCTCATCTTATTTCAAAGATGAGGGGTGGATAATAATACCCATTTATTGTTATTTCATTGAATAATTGGTGTTATCTCAAGAGTATATTCTTAAGATCTCAAGATTCCTTTTTTGCATGAAGATGTCCTTTAGAGGGGGGCAAGAGGAAAATTAGTAACTGGAAGAGTAATTAATAAATATATAAAGGAATTATTTAATTAATACAATTTGAGGAATTTATTATTAGATTGAAATTAATAAGGATAATGTGATTGAATATAAAAGGGAAAATTATTGAATTGATCAGAGAAGGAATTAAACACAAAAAAATTGATAATTTAACAAAGAAATTGAAAATTGAACAGAGAATGATAATTGAAAAAAATGAATATATAATTATAATTGATCATAGAATAGAATATATAATGATAATTTATCATAAAAATTAAATAAAGAATATGTGAAATTATGGGAAGTCGTTCCATTATGTTATTTGAAAATAAGTGATAAAATTAGAGTGTTTACAATAGTGACCTACCTTGTAACTTGGAAAATATGGATATTGTTATGATAATTTACTACTTGAGACTTGTATATATGTTTTCCTTGTGATTTATATATAAATAAGATAAAATAGGGAATATTTACTCACTTGAGTGCTTCTGGTAAGCTGTTGTGTCCTTTTTTAGGTTTATGTTAGGTGATGAATGGATGAGTATTTATCATGTATTTATACCAATCCATTTAGATAATATATAACATTAAATCACTTATTCTAACCATATTTATACATTTCATTGGAAAATTAAAAGAATTTATGGCACTAAACACTTACATTTGGGGTACTTGCATTGACATCGGCGTTTGATTGGGATGAAAGTGTCGAAGAAGTTAGAAAATAAGTGTAGGTCTAAAACCTATAGAGATGAAAGATAAGTAGGTTTATAATATTTGGATAAAGATATGAGGTATGATTCATCATAAAAACATTGGTCAGACTAAGAGATAAGAAATTAGGCATGTATAGATAGTGTATGTGAGCCTTTTGACATTGAGAAAGGTGCAAAAGCTGAAGGTACATCCATGTTGTGTATTTAATAAGTGTATAATACTAAGATGATATATAATTCAAAAATAGTATATACACAAATCAATTTCTAATAACATTTATAAACATAGGAATATGTGATATTTTTTTAAATTTATGATTTGATAATTGAATATTTAATTATTTGGAAGAACTATATTGATTCTTAAAATTTGATTATGTATTATTTAAAACTAATTGACTGATCACCTAAAATAACCATTTTATAAATTATATATAATTCTCAGCCATAGGTCCATTATGATTAAATTATCATAATTCTACCTTGACCTTCATAATAAGCAAACAGGTAGATTTGTTAATGAAACAATTTTCACCATAAACAAATTTGGTAAATCCATTATGAAAAATGTTTAAATTAATTTTATTTATTAAAATATTATTTACTATCATCTTCAATGTTTTTACATCCTAATCAACAACCATAGTTAAACACTAGTTTTCCATCTCCATAGTTACCTAAATAGTCATTGGTTTCCTATATTTTGATTCTTGCTTATTGAGTTTTTATATGCAACATCCTTACTTAGTTATGGTAAAAATGAATAAGATCACTTTAAAATGGTATTATGTCAAGTATTTAATTTTAAATCAAGTCAATAAAAATTTAACATCTTGGTTCATGCTCTCTTAGAAAGAAAAAGAATCCATTTGGGAATATCTTCTATGTTGTTTTTTGAAATTGAACAAAATTCTTGTTCTTTCAAACCAAGTGGAAATTTTTTATTTATCTACTATAATAATAATATACCATATATTTACAATAAATTTTCAAATAAAATTGGTATTATCAACTTTAGATCAGTTTTAAGATTTATTCATATTTGAAGACAAAATTAAAACAATGTAAAATTTGCTTACTGCATCATGTTCAAATGGAAAAGACTCTCTAATTAAATGTTATAATTTGATAAAAAAATCTAAAATAATTTTTATATTTTTTGTCTATGATGAAATCATGGCATTTAATACCAAAATTGTCTCTCAAAAATTAGATTATAGTTCGGATTTTTCATCTAATTTATAATCAAAATGTTTTGATTTAAGGTAAAATATAGATTTTTCATCATATCTATAATTAATAAAATGTGATTATGAAATTATAATTGAAAATAATACATTTTATCTACCTAATCAGTTATGTAATGAAACAATTACTCGTAATTCTGGTTCATTTGTTGATAATAGCTTTTTCTCAGTTAAAACTACTTTTGAATTCATTCCAAACTATAATATAGGAAAAGCTGGTGAGTTTTTAAGAAGTTATAAAATATCAGATACTAATTTAGAAATGTAAATTTATTTTTGGTTAGAATCTACTTGCTTTATTAATAATAAAAACTCTTCTATTTATGACTTTGATATTGTTTATAACAATCTCAAATCAAATTCAAAATTTTCTAAAAATTGTCCTATCATTCTTCAAAAGATCATACTCAAAAGATGGAAATTTTGATTCCAATAATGTTGGATTAATTTATATATCAACATTAAAGGATTTTAAATATCTTAATGTTATAGATACTGAAATGATAAAAAAAAATGATGGAAATTGAATATCAAATTTATAAATTTTATGGAAAATGATGCCATAATGGAAAGAATTATGAGACATTCCATTAATCTTCTATTTATAAATATAAATTAAATAACATGTTAAGTACTATTTGAAATGAAAATTTCAATTTCTATAATTTCATTGAATCTAAAAAAACATTTCCTATTAAATAATCTAAACCCGAGAATATTCAAAACTACCTATTATAAAATTTGAATATCGGTTTGGAACATAAATATAAATAAATAAATATCTTTCATGACCAAATCTTCATCTTCTTACAAATGAAATTGATAATCTTTCGTATACACTGCAAGATTAAAAAATTGAGTAAAAACGTGCATAATAATGACTCAACTAGATTTAATTTATTTTTTAATGGTATATGATTTGTTTATTAGGTTATCTTATTTCCCTTAAATACTATACTTTGATATTTACTAAGTATATTTATTCTTAAAATAATACTTTATTAAATGATCATATCAAAAGAGTTTATTTATCATTCATCCTTTTATCTTTGTTGTAGATTATGTTACCTCACTTCACTTGTGTTATCTTTCAACATTGGATTTTTCTCTATTTCGTTTCATAGTCAAAGAATTTTTATAGTGGGGTTTTTTATCTTCTTCATCCTTTGATATATATATCTATATATATATATATATATTTTTTAATTTTGGTTTCTCTTTCTTCTCATGCATTTTTTCATTTTTATACTTTTTAGTTGTTATTATTACTCAATAATATTGATCACAAATGTGAACTACTCATCATGTAGGTTAATTCAAATACTATCTCATATGACTATAAGTTATTATCTTATCAAATATTAAATCTCTCATTTTAGTTGAATTAATTAATATACAATGTAATAATATTAAAAATTATGTTTTTTGAAGCCTCACTTTATTTTTAAAATTTATGTTTTTTTAAGCCTCACTTTATTTTAGAATATATATTATAGGTTTCTAAAATAATACTCATCCAACCTGAACTAATTCATTACATATTTTTCCATTATTCATTCCATGTTAGCCAAACAATCCATCCTTATTTTAGAAAAAATCATTAACAGGGTTCATGCTTAATTGATTACAAAAAAAATTACCTTGATGGTGCTCCCAAGTTTTCAAAATTGTCACAATTTATTTGTTGTATCCGAAATTCAAATATAGAAATAGTGCATAAGGTTTCTAATGTTATTATGAAAATTTGCACCCTTCCAAAAAACTGAATATTCTCAAAACATCTATTGTATCATGATAATTTCACCATGTGTGGCAAGGGCCAATTTGTATTATAACACTTATTTGTCATTTCACTCATTGATTGCATGTTGATTATCACATTTTGATTATTTGTAATGTGACAATTCATTCGCATTATACATGATTTAGGCAAAAAAAAATTTAAGCATAAATTTGATATTGTAATGTGTTTTGATTAGTCCAATTCTACATTTTCAATTTTAAATAGTGACTATGATATAATTTTTGGAAATACTTAAGTTATATCACATTTTGGGGGAATTTCAAAAAAAAAAAATTACTTTCACATAAATACACAATTTTAATTCCAAAGATAAGAATAAATTGAGATTATTTTTTCATTTAAATCTCAATCAGTATATGGAAAATATACATGGATATATTTATCTACACGTAAAAAATGACATAGTTGAAAAACCTTGCATGTATGTTTGAGTTATTTGTTTTAAAAGGTTTTGGATGTAACTGGCACACTTAAATATTTTTAAAAATATTTTGGATTTATTTTTTAAAATATATATTTGAGATTATTTTTTATTTGAAGATAAAATACATTAATATGTTCGTATACATGAAAACATCATGTATTTGAAACTTTGTATGCATATCTAGATTCTTTTGTGTTAGATATTCAGTTGATTTTGATAACACTTGATTGTTTCAAATTTAATATAGTTTCGATATGTTTTATTGGAAATAAAAATATACAATGATGATGGATATAAATTTTATTTTGTCAATTTATAATGTTCTTGATACTTTATTTTTGATCTGAATTTTATTTATAAGGCTGATGTTTTGATATAAAAGTTTCAAATATAATTTTATAAGATAATTTGTTCTTGAATGAATGTAACTTCAAACTCAAATATTGTAATTCATTAGTTTTCATACAATATTTTCAAGAGAAATATATTAAAATATTATTTTTGGAGATTGTGTAAATTTTATTTTCATGTGGTATTCGATAGTTTTGGAAGTCTTAAAATATTTGATGAAGGATATTGGCTTTGGCTTGTAGTAAAAAGTGAAATTATCTAGAGAAGATTTTTGAATGTTAGGGTTTGCTTGATTTTTTTAACATATCATAAGGATTAAAATGATAAATATTTATATATCATATTATTTATAATTTTTTGTTGTTAATTTTAATAAATATGTAAGAAAATATAGTTCATGGGAGATCAAAGTGAATAGTTTGTAAGTATTATCTTGAGACAACATGGCATATTAAATAATTGAAACATAAGGAATGTTTGAAGTTAGTATATATTATTTTATTGGTTGAATTTCATGTTATAAAACCTAATTTTTATTTTTGTCTTTTAGATAGAGATTTTTTTTGAAAAATATAAACTCCATATGATGGTTATTTTATTTTAATTGATTTGTTTAGAACATTGAAATATACGATTAATTAATTTATTTCAAAAATATTTTTCAAACATGGCAGTAATATTTTAAATGAGAAAAAAATATAATAATTTTGTCATATTGAACTTTTTTTCTTTCATTTTAGAGGTAGCATGTCAAGTTAGAATATAGGTTCAAAAAGTTATGATAGAATTAATATTTGATGTAGATAATCTCAAAATTATAGTCACCCACTCATTTGAGACATTTATTGAGGCATACACTTTAGGGTACAAATGGAATCTAGTACATTTACATGTTTTTATCATGGATATTATGTTTCCCTTTATTTTGATGTTGGTAATCCTTCATTATGACACAATTTAAATCCTATAATTTTTAATTTTTTCATCCCATGGTACTTGTTCTTAGTGACCTTTTCACAAGGTTGTGTAGATTTCATTCTTTTGGACATGAATCTCCAAGTAATTCAACCCATCATATGTAGCTTTTAAGGAATGTGATAACTCCATATTTTTATATTGAACCTAAAAATAATGAATTTTTGAATCTTGAAGTATCTAAACCTATCATTGATCTATTCAATGTTTTTACCTCAAGTCATAAACATGGTAATATCCTTTCAGCCCTGCATGTGGTAACTCACTTCATGAATAAAATCTAATTAGAGGTGGATGATGAATAATGAGGCATTATTAGGATGGAGATGCCAATGAAACCTATTGAATTCACTAAGTATCAAATTGAGCAAGGGTAAACATTTATTTATTTGGTTTTTGATGACTAGTAAAATATTTACCATTATTTGATGTTGATATGTTAGACATTTTCAAACTTTGATGGTTTAATTTCAATTTGAATAGAAAAAAATTGTAGCATGTAATATTTTGATTTGATAGTGGATGTAATATTTTATTCAATATTTTATAATGATTTTTGTCATTATGATATTGCATTAATAGTGATTGTTATTAGTTTTGGTTTGATTTTACACATAATATTTTGTTTTTTAGTTGAATTTCAAATAATATTTAGTGAAGTTCTTTAATAGAATGATTATAGTTAGTTATATTTAATATTTATATGTTGGATTATTTTTTTATCATTCTTTAATAATAAAATTGATAAATGATAAAATAAATTTGAGGATTTATTATTTATATATTAATAATTTATGATTTATTGACTCATACAAATACTTGTACTACTAATTGATCAAGTTGTTATAAGTATCCTCCCTTCTTGTTATATAAACTTTATTTTTGATACATTAAATCAATTAATATCTAAATTCATAATAATTTCACTTTATAAAATTATTATTCAAAAGCCAAATATAAAGTAAAATTTTAATAATGTAACTTAACTATATTTTAAGTGAACTAAAAGTTAGTAATACTTAAAGTGTAAATAAATTCTAAAGTGAAGGATTTAATATTCCTTGAAGGACATAATTAAAAGGATAAACTCATACATGTACAAGAGATCTTAAGTTTAAATTTCATAATATGATTTTTAGTTTGTCATAAATCTTTGAGATCAAGTATTACTTGTAACAAAACTAAGCAACACATTCTCTAATGATCAAATGTTTTGTTTCATACAATCAAGTAAATATAGGTTGATTATTTGAAAATGTTAAATATACTTAATATTTTTATGATTGAAAAATAATAAAATCATATGCATGGATTATATTTTTATATTTTTTAAATAGTAAATAATACTGCATACATTGTATAAAAAATTATTGAGTTTTCATTATCTTCAACTTTCTCTTCTTAGAATTATTTTAAATTAGTTATGGAAATTATGGTTTATTAATAATTCTTTTTATTTTTCAATCTTAAATTAAAGCCACTCTTTGTTTTACACTCACTATTTTAATTAATATTTACTTTTCTCTTAGGTTTACTAATATCTTCTTTAATTTAGTTACTAACTCTAAATTATCTTTCTTTTTCTAGTATCATTTTCATTACCACTTTTTGTATCTCTCTATATATTATAGATGGTGTTCTTTTCTTTATGCAATATTTCTTTTTAGATTAGTTTTTTTTTTTTTTTTTAAAATTATTTTCTTGTTTCTTTTTTTTTTCTTTTTTTCTTTGAGTGGAGTAATAACAAAGTAATATAAAGATATCATTAATATAAAAGAGACATTTTTATCATTTTTTAAACACAATAGTGTTTAATTATTATTGATTACATCTTCAATAAATTTTATCAATCAAACATGGTTAATAAAACTTAGTGAAGATTATTAAGTTGATTACATCTTCAATAAATTTTATCAAGCAAACATGGTTATTATTTTTTTTAAACTAAATGGGGTAAAAATTTATTCAAAAACAACATAAAATAGAGACATCACAGAGCTTTATCCTTCTCAACCAAAAGACTCAGCTTCTGGGAGAAGCTTAATGGCAGCAAACTATGATCAAGAATTTTCCATTGGGGTCCCTGCTCAGAGGCCCATTTTGCCAGGCAATCAACAACACCATTCCATTCCCAAGGAATGTGTTTAAAAAAAACTGACTCCAACACATTAGTTAGCTAAATAAATTGTTGCACTACCACCGCCAACTACCAGTCAACACTATCAAAATTATGGCTAATTAACAAATTGGTCACAACCTGGGAGTTCGACTCACAGATGATGTTTTGCCAACCATGTTGATAGTAGAGTTGGATTGCCTCTAATATAGCCAATTCTTCCATATAATTATTGGAGTACCAGCCCTTGTAGATGGAGAAAATAAACTAAAGATTTCCAACATTGTTGCGCCCCACGCCACTGATGCCTGCTTCCCTTGGGTTACCATGCAAGGAGCAGTTAGTATTTATCTTCAAAGTTCCAGGCGTGGGGGGGTCCAACGACCCAGTCTACAGACTGGATTATGCAGATGCCTATCTCTACTCCTAGGATGCATGGGAGGAGCAATGGTTGGGTCAAACAAATGTGCTCAAGTGATGTTGGAGTAGATAACATGGTCCTCCCTCCCCAAGTCCACCGTGCTGAGGCCTTTTGCTACAAGAGTCTCCTGTAGAGAGTTGCGAATTCACTCCCAAAGAACATTTTTGTTTAGTTGCTCACCATGGAAAATCTATCTATTTCTTTCAATCCAAATATGCCATAGAATAAATGCTGGACCAGCCAACCAAGTAGCCTAGAGAATTGGTGCTTTAGATGGAGGGAAACACAACTAGCTCCAAAGATTAACTAAAGATGAGGCGTGCCAGTAGGGTCTGCCCCACGCATTCCACCACCTGTGCCAGATCCACTTAGCAAAAATATAGTGAAAAAAGAGATGCACCCCTATTTCCTCCTCCCTATAGCAAAGCACACACCTAGAAGGTCCATGAAAACCATGCCTGCATAGATTGTCCCAGGTGAGGCATTTGTTACAAGCAAGAGTCCACAAGAAAAAATTGCATTTAGGCCAGGTAAAGGAGTTCCATATTTTCTTCCCCCACAAGAAGTTAGCTTCCCCAAACATGTGCTTAGACAGAGCATGATAGCCTGTAGAGACTGAATAGCACCTAGAAGAATTGATGCCCCAAGAAAGCACGTCTTGACCTTGGAGGAAGCTACAATTTCTACAGGCTAAATTTTGAGAAAGTTCCACTCGGCTCTCCCTGGATCCCCCCAATGGCCAGTCTGAAGAGTTCTTCCATCTAAAGCCAGTAGTCATGCCCAGATTATACTCCTCCTTGTAATGAGCAACATTAGTCCAACTAGCCACTTGAAAAACATCACACAAAGGCTGCAAGTTCAGGTGGGAGGCCAAAAGTGGGGGGGACCCATCCCACGAGTCTTCCCAAAAGAGAGCCTCTGCTCTGGTTTTACAAATCCAAAAGAGACTCCGTTTAACCAGCTGAGCACCAACTTTGAGGGTATGCCAAATCATAGAACCACCATGCTCAAGAGGCAAATGAGCAATATCAGAGGGTTCCACCCCCAAAAAATACTTGAAAGCCAGAATGCAGGCCTAAAGTTGCTACTAATTAGAGCACCATCTCTAGTACAATTTGGTAGTAAGGGCTTGGCTAGCCAGGATGGCCAACTGTAGCCCAAGACCCCCACCCTTCTTTGGCCAGTACACCGTGTCCCATTTAACTAGACTCCATTTGGTGCTATGCAAATTTCTACTCCAAAGGAATTGGCGAGACAAGGTGTCAAATTCCTTTAGAAAGTAAACCAGAGCAGCCTACACCATGTAGCGATAATCAGGCAATGCCTGGATTATCAATTGCAAAAGAGTGACTCTCCCTGTAGTAGAGAGCCATCTATGTGTCCAGTGGCTAACTTTGTCCCTAAGCTTATCCAACACCTTCTGCCAAAAAAGATGTGGCTGCCTGCCAATCACAATGGGAATCCCCAAATAAGTAACTAGGAGAGCCTGAATTTAGAATCTCAGGATGGCTGCAATCCTCCTTTGAATAGGTCCTAGAGTGTTAAAGAAAAAAATAGAGGACTTGTGGTCATTAATTTTCTACCTGGTCACATCCAGGTACATGTCAAGAGTACTCTGAAAAGAATTCACCTCATGAATATGAGCTCTCCCAACCAGGATGGTGTCATCAACAAACTGGAGGTGGGACATGATAAGACCATTCCCCTACTGCCACCCCTGCACCGTGTTCCATGAGACTTGGAATCTGATGAGCCATCCCAATCCCTCTGCCAGAATGATGAATAAGTAAGGGGACAATAGATCTCCTTGGTGAAGGCCTCTCAAAGCACCAAAAGGCTCAGTGGGTTGACCATTGATAAGAACTAAGAAAGAGGGCATAGTAACACAACTTAACACCCATTGAATCCATGCTGGGTTAAAACCAAAAGCCAACAGGATCTTTTACAGGAATCTCTAACTGGCACTGTCATAAGCCTTAGCTAAATCCAGCTTGATGAACATGGCATGCTCTTGAGAGGTGCTCATCAAATGAATGGCTTACGAGGGAATGACCACCTCATCAATAATTTGCTTTTCGGCAACAAATCCACCTTGTTCCTTTGAAATAATCAAGGGAAGGAATATTTTAAGCCTCTCCGCTATGAGCTTAGTGATGATTTTATATACCACATTGTAGAGAGTAATATGCCTAAAATGTTCCAGTTGATTCACCTGCTCTTTCTTTGGAATTAGGACCAGAAAGGTGGCATTCAGGGCTCTAAGCATTTCTTTGTTAGAAAAAGATTCCTAAACCACAACAAAAAGATCATGTTTGATGATATCCCAGAAGTCCTAAAAAAAATTAGCTAGGAAGCCATCGGGCCCAGGAGCTTTACCTCTTTTCATGCTAAACACAACTACCTCCACTTCGGCCCTTTTAATAGGCCTCATAAGATACTCATTCAGCCCTGAGGTCACCATAGTCAGGATGCAAGATAGCACAACATTTTCTTCCATCTCAGAAGGGGGCATCCCTTCTAAGAAAAGGTTAGAAAAATACCAAACCACTGCCCTGGATATATCCTGGGTAGTATTCAAAAGTTTCCCATCTGGGCATACTAGGTGGGACATATAATTTCTATTATGCCTAGCCTACATAGACATGTGAAAAAAAGTGGTGTTCCTATCTGCTTCCTGGAGCCAATCAATACGAGCATTCTACTTCTAGAATATCCCCTCCCAAAGTTCCCATTCAGCTAACTCATTCACCGCATGAGATTCTACCAACTGAAGATCCTCAGAGAGGCCATGGTCTCTAATCTGCCTAGTAATCCCATCCAAATGGTCTTGAGCCTTCTTCCTCATAGTATGGAGATTCCCAAAGCTGTTTGCATTCCAATACTGTAGCCTTCCCTTAACATACTATAGTTTTTTGGTGAAGGAGAACATAGCAGTGCCAAAGCTGGGTCCCCCTGTCTCCACCACTACACCATAAGATCCTGCAGAGAGGGCTCTCGAAGCCACATGATCTGAAACTTAAAAGGGGCCTTCCTAGGCCCAGGGATGTGGCTAGTAGATAGCTTAATCAGCCAGTGATCCGAACCTCTCTAGTCAAGAATCTCTAAAGTTAGGGAGTTGGAGCTGGATTGCCAAAAGCACGACACAAGGAATCTGTCAAGGTGCTCAGAGATACCAACTTCACCACTCCTTCTGTTGTTCTAGGTGAAAATACCATTGAGAGGTTTGACATCTGAGAGGCACATGAATTCAATGTTATACCAGAGGGTCTCTGAGGATGGCCCCAACTGAGTCAATCCTCCCCTCTTTTCCTCCAAGATGAGGACAGTATTAAAATCTCCAATCAATATCCAGGGAAAATATGGGTGGCAACTTCTCACATAGCGAATATGGTTCCATAACTTTAGCTATCCAGGGAGGTCCACAGGGGCGTAGACATTAGTAACAAGAATGAATTCCCCTAATTCCTTGTAGGTAGCAACCATCATTAGAGTCAAGTTTTTGGACAACCAACTCAAGGGAGTTATGCGCTCTGGGTTCCAACACATAGCCAGCCAACCAGA
Organism: Torreya grandis; assembly: GCA_037957365.1. NCBI lineage: Eukaryota > Viridiplantae > Streptophyta > Pinopsida > Cupressales > Taxaceae > Torreya > Torreya grandis. The sequence goes on from JARHVA010003521.1 coordinate 1,409,400, forward strand.
GCAACTGAATGCCCCCACACATTGGCTATTCCTAAAATACCAAAATTTTTCCATACACAAAAACCAAGAGTTCACTAAAAATTTAGTCTCCTGGATACATAGGATATCAGGAGAATGTTCACTTACCAATTTATGAATAGCTCTTTGATGGGGGGAGCTGTTCAACCCCCTTACATTCAATGAAAGGATGATCATTGAGTAGAGTGTGCCAAGTGCTCCTCTAGGGGTTTAACAAACCCTACCTCAACTAGAAGATCTCCTGTGAGTTTGAGTCTTTCCTGGTCCTTTTTACGCCCAACCCTTGAAGGAGCGGAAGTCGAAGCCTTCTTGAAGGGTCATTGCAAAAGGCCAAGTCCAGAAGAAGAACCTTTGTCTTTCCTAGACGCCTCCACCTCCTTTGCCATATCAGCCCAGCTAACCTCCTTATCGCTTGGCACTATCGTGGATGCTAAGGGAGCATCATGTAGGTCCTAGGTTAGCTCCTGGGTCAGTCGAGGATCCAATCCTAATGAGTCATCACCTGGGGGAGTTGTTCCATTGTCTCTACCTCCTCCCCTTGTAGTAATTTAGGGATGCCATCCTCTATATTAATATTGTCTAGAACATCAAAGCAGTTGAAACCAGCCTCAATCTGCCTGTCAATATTTGGTCTCCTCTGTCCATGATTTTTTGAATGGCACCTGACTAAAGTGAAACCATCCTTGTCAGGACCCTTGGGGCCTGTTGTGCCCTACTCTAAACTTGAAGAGTAAAATGGATTTTTACCTTTGCTAGCATTATCTGAATGGCCATGGGCCCTCCCCATATGGCTCGACTAGCTGATTCCTCTATCACCCTTGGCCACCTATGCTCCAAGTGAATCTCCTTGACTAGCATTCTCTCTGACAGCCTGAGGACACTACCGGTGCAAGTGGCCATACACGTGACATATGCAACATCAAAAAGGAATAGCTTCATAATCTAATTGTTGAATCCATGAAGAGTTTCCCATACAAATTTCTAGAGAGTCTGGCAGGGGGTTATTCAAATTAATATCCATGCATATCCGAGCATAGGATATTACCTTTCTATCTAATGTTTGATGCACAATGACCATCAGTGTCCTGAGCATAGTCACTATCTGGCAGAGGATATCCTCATGCCAAAATTCCAAAGGCAATCTTGGCAAACAAACCCAGACAGGGATGCAAGTTGGAAGGTCTTTAGCCGAGTTAAACCCTGCATACCAAGGTTTTAGGAATAGACCAATCCGATCGAAGAAGTAAGGGCCTCCTTCAAAAATCCTATTACGGTCTGATACAGAGGAAAAATTCACCATGAAATAACTGTTTCCAGCTAGCATGATATCAAAGTCCCCCTCAATCTGCCAAGTTCACCGAATCTAGGCTTTTAAGGCTGCTAACGAGATATGGATGCCCAAAAATTTGCATATTAGGGCATGAGCAGTTAGGTATTCAACTTCATCCTTCACAGAGTTTGGGGAAATCACCAAGATCGGTCTCTCTTGGCTCTGAGGTAAGCAACCATTTATCCTTCTGAGCTTATAACCCTCACTCACGTAAACCTTCTCGACCTCATGTGCACTCTCCCCTAGCACAAGATGCTCCGCACTGAGGGTGCCTATCTGGCCGCTTGACTTCTCTCCATCACGCGTAGCCATCATTCGTCACATGCTTCAAACATGGTTATTATTAACTGAAGACTATCTTATAATATTTCATGTTGATTGTGATAGATTCACTAGAATTTTATCATTTTTATCATGTTATTTGAAATGAAAAATTGTTTATCCATAGAATCTAGTTAAGTATCGATCACTTTATTAACCATTAAAATACCATTTTCATGACTTATAACTAATTTTTTGTCACATGTCTCTATAATTAGATTGATAGGTTTACACTTCAACTTTTGTGATAGGTGATTTGTTAGATTATGTTATATTAAAAATTTAACTATCAATAAACTATCTATATTGGATATTGTTATAGCTTATATTGAGAGTACATGGTCACACACATTTATACTTACATATTATGACATGTGCATATACATTGATTCTTTACCATTTAGATAATGCATCTTCTTATGTCTATAAACTCTTATGAGATATGATTTTATGATTCACATACATTATAGGGGAATGATACATTTATTCACTTTCTTGAGACTACCTTTATAATACACTTGGTGTATATTATGCCCTGATACATAATAATATTTTTTTATAATCCATTCCATTCTTATATTTTCAATTCCTTTCCACTCGGCCTTGATTGAATATATAATTATGTACTATAATTCAAAAATAAAAAATATCAAATATCCAAAAAATATAAAATTAGGACCTATGCATGACATTATTTGATACTTAAATGATTGATGTTTATTTATTTATCATATACATGGTAGATTTCATATACAATTTATACACACATGATTTGGATGTAATAAATACAAGTGATATACAACATCCATTTACATATGTGATACATTTCAACACCTAGGGAATACCTTTCATGCCTATACTAGGGGAATATTGTACACTATAAAAGTTTTATAATTATATAATCATTCCATTGATCATATAAAGCCACTTAGACTAATTATAAATGAATTTGTCTTATATATAATATTTAGAGTGTTACATGTTATGGATAATGTACCTTTTTATGACATGATGATGATATGGTTTGATTATATAATTATCTTTGTTTGATTTATACATGTTTGTAATTGATAAGTATTACATGATGTGATATTTAAACGTATATTACATTATGTGACCATTTTGTGGTACATTGTGTGCTCCATGAGTGATTATTGATGACTATTACATGGATGGACTATTTATGAATATTGATTATTAAATTATATGTCCATAAATGTGTGTGACATTGAGTACTATCTTGCATGTTTATATGAGTGCATTGATTTTTAATTGTCATACATTAATTTTGTCAAAGATAATCTATTATAACTCATGGCTATGTTTTATTTGCATTGATTTATAGGTGATTCATGTTTTGTATGTTTGTGTGAATAAAAATCATGACATTATGGAAATACTTTTATGTATCTACTTTATTTTAAATCTCTTAGTTTTTTATTCACATCTTACATTATTCTAGTTGTATGTGATGTAATGATTTATATCATGCATATTGTGTGTGTTTTCCTAATGGGTGATTATATCTATGATGATCATTAATGAAATAAATACTAATACATGTCTAATTTTTATATCTACTTGAACTCACAATTATGTCTCAAGATACATGTTTCATATGTGTGAATGATAAAATATTTATATGATGACATTATTTAATAATGTTAGCACACATGTTTTACATGCATATTTTATATATAACATGATGCATGTAACTATTTTATTTTTAGATTAGTGATTAGTAAGATACATATCTCACCTCAAAATGGAGAAAACTAGTGGACTTGCTATATACAATCAAGTCTTTATATACATAATTTAGATTTTGGGTTAGTTTACTTGATTCAAATAAAATAAATGGGGATAAATTATGATATAGTTTTATATTTTTTTTAATGAAATTTGGGATAGATTAGTAGATTGACACATATAAGTGCATATGTGGGGAGTTTTACATGCATATGGTGAATATGTGATAGATTATATGACATGATGAGACATATCACATTGATTAGATTGAGCATATTATAAAAATACATTTGTCTAATTATCATATTCACATATTATAATATTTTACATAGTGACATACCTATTATTTCCATTCTATATCACATTAAGGTACAAATGGATTAGATTATGAAGCATGAATGTTGTTCATGCACATAATCTTATATTTCTATTGATGGTAATAAAGGTAGCCATATAATCACTTTGAGTCTAAAATCCATCTAAAATAGTTGATTCAAAGTTATTATATTTACATATGCATCTATTTTTGGGATCCACCATTAGCACGTGAACATGGTAAAAGTTATACCAAAATATTTTTGATGATACTTTGAGTAGTTCAATTAAGGTTTAGTGACAATTAACTTATATCTCTTCTGAATATTTTATGAGGGTTGATACATATTATTTTCTACCCATGGTTTTAATAGTGGAATGTTCTTTGGGATAAATCACCCCATTCTCTAATGACTTCAAAAATTCTCTTAGTTTACATACCCATAAGTGAAGTCATTATTTTCTTATTCAACTTAAAATATTTCAATGATTTAGATTGTTTTAATTTTTCTATCATGATCATACATTTATTTTTGCATGTTTCATTATAATTTTTTCATGGAGTAAGATGGATATTTAGAGAATACATAAAGACACTAAATACAATTACACAAAAGAACTACATTTATTATTTTATCCTTTTAATATAGAATTATAAATACTAGTCTAAATGGGGGAATTATTAGACACATAAATTTGGTATTAGACACTTGATAAAGTTATTATTGACATATCATTGACATATGTAAATTGTTATTACACATTGGAATATTACTCATATTATCCCCTATCCATTCATCTATATATGGGAATGGCATTCCTAATTTTATAGAATTCATATACATGATCTCCTTAGTCTATGTTTAAATGAACTATCACCCTAAGTAGATTGTCACCATTTACCAGATCATTATTTCCTTCCATCATGGATAGTGTTATGATTTTTTTTTCAATTATAGATAGTGTATGCCTTTATCTATAGTTTCCTAGGATCCCTATATGAATATTATTTAAATTAAAAACTTTACCTTAGGTCAATCGACATGTTTCACATGCTAGTTATAGAGGAATATTACCCAAAGAGTCATGAATATATATATATATATATATATATATATATATATATATATATATATATATATATATATATATATATATAAAGCCTAAGTATATTCTTATCCATCATATATATCTATATCTTAGTTGGAAAAAACTCACACATTAAGGAATACATAAATGCATCCTTGAGGCACTATTTTAAAACATATAAATATAAAAAATCCTTAATAGATTAGTCACTAAGATAATTTTTAACACATAAATCAAGGAATTTTGAACACCTAAAAAAAGGTCAAAGTTACATATTATTAAATTTTAAAATAAAAATAAGTTTAATAGATTCTATGGATCACTAATGAACACACATACACATAAGTGGGAGAACTATGTGTGGGTGGAGCCTTCTTTAGAGTATTAGAACATATGAAAAAATTAAACACTAAAAGAGGCATGGTTAGAGATATCCAACCCATATTTATAACCCATTTTAGAATTTTGACAAAAGTGTTTACAATGGATCTATGATTTCAAGGTGAAATTAAAAAAAATATCAATCAATATGCATGATCAAGCATCTAAAATTACATATAAATAATCTTCACAGGTAAGTAGAGTGATTTGTGTAAAAATAGATTAGTAAAAACAAAAATGGTAGATCATGTCAACAATGAACATACCATGGTAGATTATAATATTCAATAAACTAATTTGAGTGATGACATACCCATTTCAAGATGTTTTTAAAGACAATGCACATACAATGATAAATAATAGTGAAAAATCTAAGTATCATATCCTCTTGTCATTTATATAAATATCAATATTAATATAAATATAATTTTTACATTCAAATGTAATTTATTTACAATATATATTATACAATATAAGTTATCACATTTATAAATTATTTATATCACTAAATCCTACATAAATTAAATAAATTCTAATGAACACAATCACTGTCTTTAACATGGTAAACCCTAGTTTTCCATTAGGGTTTCATCCTTCATTCTTAGGTTTTTATGTGGTTATATTAAATTACTATTTTTTACATCTGTTATATAATATACCATTCATAAGTTTCCTTTTTATCCTAGAGTTAAAATACTTCCAAACCTAGACTTCTATGTTTTTCCTCAACCTAGAAGTAGGTGTTGTGCTTGTATTACTTGTAATCTTAGGGTTTGGTGAAATAACCCTATTTTTTTTGGAATTGATATATAGATTACACAATAAAAAATCATGTAGAGTGAACTAAACAACTTTAAAATGCATTACACATCATATTGAGTCCACACAAAGATGAATAGATGACCCATAATTGGATTGGGTTATAGAGACACTTATGTAAGGATGAATATCTTTAGAGCATTCCATAGAGAAAAAGGTTTCCCAAAGTATGGTATACCATTCAAGGGGTATTAACATTTGGGTCCACACTAATAACCTACAAAACTTATAGAAGGCACTCATCTTCCCTATCAGACCACCTAGGGATCCTTAAACCTATCTAAGTATCCTATTACCCTATGAGGTTATGGCTTGGTAACTAGAGAGGATAGAAGGATCCATTCATGCCTTTGGTATCCTTAATGTCATGGTCAGTGTTTAGTTTATTTCAATAGACAATTTTTAAGATAAAAAGGATAATATTTAACATAGTAGAGAATTATCTTACTGAACATTTGTTAAACATACAAATCTAATAATAAAGGAGTACCACAATAATCATGATGGGTCGCAAAAGAAGAACTAAAGAATCATCATACTAAAATATTTCTTCTATAAGCTTTGTAATAATTTTGAATTATCAAGAAGATGCCACTTGATAAATGCCAAGATAATGCGACATAATTCCTTAAAATATATAACATTTATAATCACATAAGTGAAGACCAATTTTGGTTCTACCCCCATTAGACCATTATACCATGATCCATAGTCTTAGGGTCATTACACCCATATTCCTTCACTTGTAAAATGCCACCATTTCACATATATCTCCATCATATGCAAAGAAATTATCATGAGAATTAGATAACCACATTCCTATTTGCTAACATGATTTATTTAACATTAACCATAAACTAATGTACATGTTGAAAATGAACATAGAATCCATAACAATATCATAATATAATTAAGAACTCATCCATTTGGGGCTATCACCCAAATATAAAATGAATACCAAAAATATGATAAACCACCAACAATAGTGCTACTAGGTTGGGATTATATGAATAAATACCTCACCTTAGGGTCCTTACACTAAATAGATCTTTCAAATCCTGTGTAATAGAACAAGTAATGACTTGACCATCCACATGAAAATTAACTCATTAAGTGACCAATTATACCATTATATCACTTTCAAATTCATGAACTATGCCAACTATAGGTTATAATTATGAATAGTCAACCATGCATTCAAAATAGTAATTTTACAAAATTAGATAACACATTGAGATTTGAAGCTTTAACCCAAAAGTCCCACTAAAAACCATTTGATCTTGATGGATTTCATATAATCACAATTCAAGTATATTTCATTTATTAAGTTTCTAAATGCTTAAAATATTTCATGTTTGAACTACGAAATGAAATATGATTGGATAAACCTACATTATTAATAACGGGTATTAGAGAGTGACAATAACATCATTTCAAGCTTGATCCAAAAATCAATATGGAAATATGAACAACTACAATATTATCTAGATAACAAGTTCCACAATACCATAATGCAATGAAGAAAAAATACATTTTCCAACACTTACTAGAATACATAGGCATAACCAACACACTTATATATAAATATAAAATTTACACTCTACACTTGATTGCTTAAGAAATAAGTGCACACAAGATTATGTCCATAACATATAAAATAATAACTCCAAGCATTTCATTGCTAAGACAACCATGATTTAATAGATTGATGCTAGTAATATATATATATATATATATATATATATAACCATGGGTTATACAATATTTATTTTCTAGCTAACCAAGGTATCCTTCCTATAAAACAAGGAGGTTTCATTAAAATTTGCATCTTTAAAATAGTGATCATAAAATTTGTTTGTTATGAGATCAATACAAAATACTATAAGAAATACAAAGATACTAATTGTATACAACAATCCACACTTTCCAGTCTTAATATCAATTGATTAAGACCGATACAAGTAGTTTAAATAACATTCTATTGACTGATAGTTCTACCATATATAAGCTAGAGGCCATATGTATAGGTAAATAATTATACTACCATAAAATTATTAGATTTAGAAATAGGGAAGCTTATAAAGATGTAAATCAAATTGTAATAATAATAATGTAATAAAAATAGAATCAACACATTTGACTTAATCAACCCAAATTCCATCTTGGATTATCATTGGTGAACACATCAATTTTAAGCAGGTAAAAAGGTAATCAGGTAATTAATTTAACAAAAGTAAAGGCCAATTATATCATAACCCCTACACTAAAAAGGGTGCAACAATTATTTTAGCTTAAAGTTGGCAATGTGAATTCCCTTGTAGTTAATACTCTAAAAGCCAAATTCTATTTTAATAATTCAAGTTCAGAAAGATCAAAACATTTCAAACTAACTTAATTCCACATAAAATGAATCTAGGTAACCTCATAATTCTTAGTATTATAATGTTACTTTTTCAGAAGGTAAATCATCAATGAATCTATCCTATGGACCTCCAAAATGAGTAGGGTAATGCATACTCAAATATCTACTATAAAATAATGTTAGCAATTAATTTAACATGCATAAGGTGATCTACAAAATAAAAGAGTATTCTAAACTCTCTTAGCCTAAACTATTATGTCACTTAAATGAATTTAGTTTCTCTCTTGATGAGTACAATAACCAAGGTAGAATAAAATAGTTAAAATTCATAAATCACTGAGTGATCCATGCAACTAAATGATTTTCAAAGTAGATAAAATCTTGTTTGTTAATATCTCATAGCATTAAGTTCACAAAATAACAAAAATTAGCTTACTCTCCAATTAGCAAATTAGGTGTATGAAAAACAAGGTAATCATAAAATTTTCAAAACAATGAATCAATCATGTAAAATAATGGTTTATTCATTTACACAAACCTTCATTAACTGATAATAATCAAATGTCATATGCAAAAGACAACCAACAAATCATATTTGGATTTCATAACAGGGTGATAAAAAATCATTTTTTTTGGATCTTGTTTTCAAAATAGTTTGGGAATACATCCAGAATTTCAGACTCAAAATATAAAAGTCCAATGTTCTTTCCAATAGTAAAAATGGGTTTTTAACCTGAGTTTGACGTTCACATAAATCATTTGAAAAAAATACATAAATAATAACTTTTTCCCTTTATTATAAGATCAAATTACCATCAATATTGCATAAAGAAACTGGCTAAACTAAGTAGGTATATTCTCATATTTTAGTAACCTAATCATAAATGTAAACATACAACAAAGTGATTTCATTTATCAATCAATAAAAATAATTCACGTCAACATAAAGGTTTAAGGTTGTACACAATTAAGGTCCACAAAATTAATTTATTTTTCAATCTAAACAATTAGAACACATAAATTATTCAATTAAACATAGTGATCTAGATTTACCATAAAATTAGGGTAATAAAATTTTCAACCAATAGTAATAATTTCCATTCTAAACGAGTGGTGCCAAGTTTCAGGAAATTACCATAATTTCCAACACATAAAAAAAGTACACACAAATTACATATCATACCCTTCAACATGAAATATGTAGTAATTAAAAGGATTCCCCAAATCATACAATCTTAATCCATTATGGCTTTTGACTGAAGCAAAATCAAATAGACAACTCAATCAAGAAAACAAAACATTTTCCAGGGTTATACCCTGATTTATTTGCATAATAACACAATAAAAATAAATTTACACACAAAATTTCATACACAAACCCTACTACTACCGTGGCCATGACATAGGACTATGTATGTATAGCAAAATATATCCCCATTAGTATATACCCTAGTAGGGTTGTAAACATAAATTATAAAATTAATATAGAATTTAAACTAGAAAAGAAAAATCACATGTATATTAAAATTTAAATAAGTTTTTCTTTTATATTTCCTTCAAAATGGTGCCATATCTATGTACATCAGCTAGATCCTTGCATTAGCCTTCTCTTCCATCTCCTATCACACCCAACACTCCATTTCCTTTCCCCTTTCATCTAAAATCATCCTTGTTTACTTTCTATGCCCCATCATGGTAGCTACCAAAAATACAAACTTGAAAATCCTATGTTTTTATCCATACTCTCCTCACTCTTATTTTCCCCATCAAATTTAATGACCCACATGATATTTGATCAAATGCTATCCAACAAAAACCCTAAAAATTATATGGTTTTTCTTAATACTAAGTCTAATGCATGACAATTCTATGACCCTATTGTGGTCTAACACCTTTTTACCATAAGAAGACCATGAGCCTAGTATTAATCCCCTTTTGCCTCCAATGCAAAAGACTTTCAAAACAATAAAAAAGTCCTTTAATTTAATTATACCAATTCAACACCATATCTTATAAGCTTATATAATTAACCAACATAAGATCAAGGACCATAAGAGAAATTGAAAGGTTATGTCACCCAAGCCAATAATGCAATGGGCCCACCTTAAGAGTACACACACACACACACACACACACACACACACACACACACACACACACACACACAGAGAGAGAGAGAGAGAGAGAGAGAGAGAGAGAGAGAGAGAGAGAGAGAGAGAGAGGAGAGAGAGAGAGAGAGAGAGAGAGAGAGAGAGAGAGAGAGAGAGAGAGAGAGAGAGAGACACACACACACACACACACACACACACACACACACACACACACACACATATATATATATATATATATATACCACTTTAGCATTCTAGGCATAAAAATGTATGCCCCAATTGAACATATATGTGTGTGTATGTATGTATGTATGTATATATATACATACATATATATGCACATATAAACACATAAACACTATGTGTGTGTGTATGCATGTATATGATATATATATATATATATATATATATATATATATATTCAGTCTTACCTTATTGATATTCCACATGCTTCCCTTAGGACAACCATGTCCTTCATTTAACTAGGCTAGAAAATTACTCTTTCAGCTTTGTTTCCTTTTGTAAGGCCATAGTGAGAAAAATAGGGTGTTGTACACACCTTTTTAGTCATAATATTCTATAATATTCAAACTTAGATTTATATATAAATTCTTATTTTGTGCCTCAAAAGGCTATAATTTTAATCAAGAATTCATTAATTTTTTTTACAAATAGTTTTCCAACTTAATCCTACCCTTACCTTTGCAATCTTATCGATATGCTGTTATTTTTAATGTAGTACTAAATTTTTCCCTGATTTCCAGCCATCTATGCAACTAGAAAATCAAATAGCTATTGTAGAAGTATGCATTCTAGGCTAAAATCACTAAATATAATTTTTTATTAATAAATAAAAGAGTTTTCATTATTCTTGAAATCATAAATTTACAGTTGTTAGCTCATACAAGACAAAAGTATTCAGAATTTTTAACTTAGTCATGAATTCATGATCAGAGTTTTGATAGTAAATTAATTTTTAGCTAATCCTTCCTCTCATTATGAGGAAATATTATAGCAAAAAATTTCAAATTCATAAAAATAGTTTCCAAAAATCCAATCCAACCAAATTTTCACAATTTTTTTGGAATTGAGATGTTGTCTTCCCACAACATTTTAAGTTATATAATACTCATAACTTTATATCATTTCCATAAAATTCTAAACAATAAAATATTTATACTGATATGTGGTATTTCCACCACTTTTATGTATGATTTTCACATTACTTATATCATTCATTCCATAATGAAACCAACAACAACAACCATACAACTATGCTTTCCACAAAACACATTATGCTTACACATGTTCTTGATAACATTCATCATAGAATGTTAATAATGATATAGATTCATAATTGTATGGTTAATTGTATTCCACCATTCATCATTCATGGGTTAGTGTAGCATCCTCAACCAACCATTTGAAAAACATAAGAGAAGCCATACTAGGCATTCATAAAAAACCCCAAGGTTTTCATCATGCTCTCCATAAGTTTGTGCGCTCACATGATGGTTTTAGGGATTATAATACCACTATCTTACTACACTTAATTATAGGCAACATTAGAAAGTAATTAATATTCAAAAATCTACTTGATCAAGACTTTATATTACTCCACTTGAGCATAAGATAAGCATACATTCCAGTTTACTTTAAAAAATCAAAATATTCATTTCAGGTTTACACAAAACAATACCTTATTCATAGCATGTTGTGCTTAAAAACCAACACAATGTCTTTAAATCATAATATTCATTATATAATATTATTTTTAGGTAAATCAACCATCACCTCATGCATAACATGCTTCATTTTATAAGCCAATACGTGTATGTATTTTAGCAAGTTCAACATTACTATTTTTACATGAAAGTCCAATGTTAGGACCAATTAGTGCTTCAAAAGGCTATATAAATTTATTTCACAAGGTTATTTTTATACCAACCTCTAATATCTAGTTAAAGGAACACTCAATCTACAAGGTGACCATTATGCATGAAGATCTCATGCCCATCTTGTGGTGTTCATGGTGCACAACCTGAATGAATTAGGTGTCTACTTCATGCTAAGGGGAGAAGTAGATTTTTAGACTACACGAGACTCCACTCCCTATCTCATACCCATTCTAATAATCATGGATATAGTGTTTCTTCACCTTAAACCTCATACTTGCATCAATGTTCATTGCTAGAGTAGTGATGTAGGATCACACTACATAATATATTCACTATATCCTAAAATATTTTAGTTAATAGAGGTTGATTATGGGAAGGGAATATACATCACAAAGTGGTTTATGTTCACATTAAATCATATTAACATGTTAACAATGTAAGGTCACAGTTACTCCAAGACAAGTATATGAAATAATCATACAACAAGTGGAAAACATGGAGCAATAATAAGGTCCACATGGTTAATTTTAGAAGTGATATATTCCTTACACTATTGGTTTATTACCATTAAAATGTCCCATGGCTACATCATCAAATCATATATCTAATAATGATGATATCAGGGAGAAATTTTGGAAGTTCACAAGTTAACTACATTCACACAAAATGGAGAAGTTATAAATTTACATGATTTTAAAAAATTAACAAAATGTAAAAGGCGTACACAACATACATTAGTTTTACATGCACTGAAAGAACCATAATAATATGACACAGATGTTTATCTAGATATTTAATAATTTAGGCCAAGGTATTTTCACATCACACCAATTAACCACATTAATAAGTGAAGGATAAGGGTCCATGATTCTCATCAGTCTACACATTGTCCAAAGGCCATCTTAGATGACATAAAATATCCATCATACAACATCATGCTTAATTTTAGGGATCTTGAATTCACTAACACCTTATTTCAAGGAAGGGAATGTTCTAAAAATTACCTTTAATCTATATCCATGTATCTTAGGAGGCTACCAAGAATGTTTGTGCCTCATGGATTATATGGCTCATGATACTCATTAATAATAAGAGATCCCCAAAAATTTCTCCCTTGCCCAAGAAATTAAGTCACATTCACCCCACTAGGCCTTCTAGGCTTACATTATAGGCTTGGACCTCCCAAGAATATTATACCTCAATATCATAATATGGCTTACCCATGTAATCTATCAATGATCACCAAGCATTATTTTTTGATTCCAATAACAAGCTTCTATCACTATCCTTCTAATTTACTTGTCTTAACAAGTCAAATTTTGACTATCAATTCTTTCTTAAATGAAACATAATCTTAAGAAAGGATGAACTTAGCCAAGGCTCCAAATGAATATCATATTATCATTATGGGAGTTATAGTTTCCCATAACTATTAAATTTACATAAAATTCACAAAAGACATCCTCATGGATGTAAATAATATCCACGATCATCATAACCTCCTTATGGAATTGAAACATATCCATGAACAAAATAAACATCACCTAGAATCAAAATGTACTAACACACGTAATAGATTCTAGCCTTTTAGAGTGATGGAATCATAGGCTTATTCATTCAACTCAAAAGAGGCCAAATGTTCATAAAAATATCAAGCCTTAATTTGGATGAAATACATATAATTTATAGCACCTCTATATTATGATACATAATACTTAATCATTTTTTGTTTATATAATGGTTACAATCAACCAACCATATTAGGGTTTCAAACAGTAAAACCTACCCAGTCTTTGCTTGTAAGTCTGCTACTTGGGACAAAATAGTGTTCCCCAAGTATTAGACACATTAATTAAAATTTTTGCATTGCTTAAACTAGTCATGTATAGTAACACATAAGCTCAAAAAGATCTTATAATTTCTTGCCCCAGTTGCCAATAAAATATAGCTATGTGAAATTTTCTATTTTTTCACAAAAAGTCATACTAAATATTTAAAAAAAATTAAAGATCAAATCTTGATATTTATACCAATCTATAGAGGATCTAACAATGCATCACAAGTATGTATTTATGTTTTAGATCTCATCATGGCATAATTTAGTCAACTAGACTGATATACATACATATATACATGCATACATACATGAATACATACATACATCTATGTACACACACACACATGTATGTCTGTATGTAGAATATATACTGAACACTATTTCCCTTAATTCTAAGAGTGAAGCCTTTACCAATTATCTCCCATTGACTCGCTCATACAAGTCAATGGTATATAGGTGAGTATTTCCTAGATGCATCCAAAATTGGGAAGGGTTAACCCAACTAAGGCTAAGGTACAAAGCAATGGACATCACAAAAATTTAGATTTACATCAACCTTTACCTTCAATAATGCATAAGACATCCACCACCCCAGTGTTATGTGATAACACCATATTATTCACATTAGCTATCACATATTTTAGGTTGGTATACATATGTGTACACACACTAATGTATCAGTTGTATCATTAGCATTTATACCAATCTACAGAGGATCTAACAATGCCTCAAAAGTATGTATTTATGTTTCAGATCTCATCATGGCATAATTTAGTCAACTAGATTGATATACATACATACATACATACATACATGTGTGTGTGTGTGCATGCATGCATGCATGCATGTATGTATGTATGTATAACTTTGAACAAAATAATTGCATACACACAACTAAACATTAGATTTACCAAGGTCTATTATCACGTCTCTCGAAGGTAGACTTATCTTGGAACAACCTTGCTCAACCATGAACAACTTGAACTCGTGGAGACATTCTTACTCCACTTATAACCATTCATAAAATAAAGTGGCATGCTAGGTCCATAATTTCAAAATTTGAGCTCTTTCCAAAGATTTAAACTAGGTATTTGGTTTACTAAACAATAAATTACAACAATCTTATTAGTAAGACCAATAACACTCATCACAACATTTCATGCTTCATAATTTATCAATGGCTCAATATACTCCCTCTACAAGTGGAAATCTCAAGCTCAACTAACTTACCAATGTAGATTAGCTCCTCATACCCAATTCACCCTTCTAAGTTTGAGTTAAACCCTTAGTATTCCTTAGGTCATAATGTTCCAAACACCTAGTGATTGTTTGCCCATACAACCCATGAATAGATACTGAACAGTATTTCCCTTAATTCTAAGATTGAAGCCTTTACCAATTATCTTTCATTGACTTTTTCATACATTTCAGTGGTATATAGGTGAGGATTTCCCTGATGCATCAAAAATTGGGAAGGGTTAACCTAACTAAGGCTAAGGTAGAGAGCAATGGACATCACAAAAATTTAGATTTCCATCAACCTTTACCTTCAATAATGCACAAGACTTCCATCACCCTAGTGTTATGTGATAACACCATATTATTCACATTAGCTATCACATCTTTTAGGTTGATATACCTATGTGTACACACACTCATGTATCAGTTGTATCATTAGCATTTTCACCCATATAAGTAGGTGGTGGAAACTTCTTGAGCTCCTTGACATTTGGGTTAACCATAATCTATATACACATAATATTTTCAAAAAAATTTAAAAATCTGATACTTTACATCTTATAGGAACCCATTGAGATTTAATCTCTCTGAGTGCACTCCCTAAGGGGTGCACCTTGAAAAATGTGGGTAGACCTTTGGTGCTTCATAGGATTATTATTCCTTATTTCCACATTATTACCAATCCAACCAGATCCCAAAACCTTTCCCTAAGTAATTTATCCTACCTTGAGTATTCTTCCAATTTTTTCCTCTATCCATTCCTCCTTTCTTATCTTAAAATCCTTTTGCAAATTCATCTGTACTAGGTCAACTAGGTCTACCTAGTATAATTTAGTGGTATTCTTTACTTTCTTAACTTATTATTCCTATGGTTGACCTAACTTAGACCTAGTAAATTGTTCTCGAAAACACACTGCTTTGATTGGATTGACCCTGTACATCCAGTGTTCCCAAAAGGATTTAGGGTAAGATTTTCTTATATATACAAGATCATTTTGGTCATTATTCATATATACAATCAAGAGTTATTAGTTTCTCACACTTCTTCACAATCTACTCTTCCACCATTCTACTTGAGGAGATTTATCGTAGGTTTCTTATTTGAAAAATATACTCTTG
Organism: Torreya grandis; assembly: GCA_037957365.1. NCBI lineage: Eukaryota > Viridiplantae > Streptophyta > Pinopsida > Cupressales > Taxaceae > Torreya > Torreya grandis. Next base: position 1,425,988 of record JARHVA010003521.1, read on the forward strand.
TAGATAAGTCTTGAATGTTTTTACCTTTCTTAGTGATCCTTACAAACCACAACAACCTTTTATGAATCCCCTTTAGCCAAGGGAGAGATTGAGTCTCGACAGGTTCACATTCAAGTAAGTATATTCTAACTTTGTTCTCCTCTCTTTTAGTAGATATAAGTAGCATAGATGTTGGCTTGAATAATACTATCTTTTATATTTTATGTATTAGGGTGTTACTCATACTTACTTTAATTGAAGTTCCATATACATGTTTGTTTTATTATTTCTAACCCCCACTTTGTGCCATAAGCTTTGGTGTGTAATATATTATATTTACTTTCTTGCTATTAGAATAAGTGAAATGTTTTAAAGCCTTAGGAATCCATTAAGGTTGTTATTTGGTTATGTTAGAATATAGGATTTAGAACCCTTCCTAGCATGATATGTCATGACAAGTGATCCCCTAATCAGTTCTAGTGGATCCCCATATTGTTCATGCTCCTATTTAACAAGTGTATCCCCAATTAGAAGTGTAGGTATGCTCTATCTTATTTAAGCCAAGATTGATTTATAGACATGATGCATTTTTGATTTCATACATTTTGGTGAACCCAATGTGAAACTAACCCTTGTAGTATTTTTTTTCACTTTTTTATTCTTTTATTCATTCTTTTGATCATATATTTTGACATATTGGATCAATTCTATCAAACTAATTTTTTTCTCTATCCATAGGTTTCTATGAACATGAAACTAGATCTACCTAGTCAACCCATTACAGGTTTCCAACCTTTTAGACACATATTTCAGCCTACTAGGTTAACCCAATTGACCCCTCATAGTTTCAACACTTTTTAGCAGGTTTTTGCATAGCTTGATTGATCTTGTCGACCTAGTTTACAAGTTTCTCAAGTATACTTCAAGGTTATTCATTATAAATATTTATTCATTACATACCTCATCCACCAAGGTTCATTTCTACCTATCTATTTCTCTTTTTATCTTTCCTTTCATAGTTTGTAGTTTTTAAAACTACCCTTGCATAGTCATATAGATCAACACTGTCAACCCAATTTATTTTTCAACTTTACTTACATAGTACAGGTTTGACCCTATTGACCCTATTCTATATTTTGTGCATATAGTTTCAACATTATAACTTATTTCAAAGATGGAATTAAACTCATATCTATTAGTAATTGATTCACACTTTATTTTCTTTTTGCATGCATGCTTAGAGTAGTTCACATAGTCTAATTAGGGGTTTTTAATTAATCACTTAGTTTCACTATTTATATTTTATACACACACAACCAAATCATAAAAAAATAAATAAACACTTTATCATTTTTCTACCCTAGGCTAACCTACTTAGATTTCATCACCAAAGGCGAAGTCGAATTGATGCTCTAGTCAAGTATAAAGCATGATTAATGGTATATTATGGATAAGCACTCGACACCCTTATCACATAGTGTGTGAAGTGAGGGGGTGGGCCTTAATATAAATTCTATATCATTACCACTAAAATCCATTTCAACCCAAACTACTTGAAACCATCCTTAGATTGCTATCTAATACCTTGCTTATAGCTAATTTCCAATCATGTTTAAAATTATTCTTAATAATTTAATAAATAATCAGGTTTACCAATTAAGTATCTTTAATTTTTAAGTTATTTGCTTGCTCATTATTCAATTATGTGTGTAAGAACTTACATTAGCCAGTGTTAATGCAAGGTTTTATTTTATGTGTCTCAATTGGATTGGCCAATTTTGATCTAATTGACTGTTTATTTCCTTTTAGCTCTTACTTTCCTAGATTAGTTGAAAAAATTATCTTGTTTCAAATCATAACTTTTTATCATCTCTCTCTTTCTCCCTGTCTACTATATTAGATTGACTTAGTTGACCCTATACCTTTTTCATCCAATGTTCATTTTATTGGATCAGCCTAATCAGCCCTATACAATTTATAGCTTCATTTTCCATCTTTTTCCTACCTCTATTCACTGTACTAGATCAACCCAATAGACCTTATATAGTTTATAGGCCCTATTTTTTGTACTAGATTGAGCCAGTCAACCCTATACTATTTTTTGCTTTCCTTATTTATCAACCTAATTCCTTATCTTTCCAATTTTACATTTTGTTTATCTCTCTTCAATAAAAATTAAATCTCCTATCAAAATCTTCTTAGATAGCTTGAATCCATTTAGATACTATATAGGACGTTCATTTCTCCCTTTCTTTTCCTCCCAAGAGCACCATCACTCTTGGGGTACCTCTTCTCCTCCTTCATCCATGAAATATAACATGGTGCAAATAACACCTCAAGATAAAGTTGATGGATATGATCCTTTCTATACTCACTAAGAAACTTCTCAAAATTTTCAAACTAATATGGGAGATATTGATGCATGTTTACTTAACAATCCCACTAGTAATCCTTCTTCTAACAATCCTCCCCCTAATACCAATATGAGGAGTGATCCTACAGACACCAAACCACCTCTCTATATAACCTAGCTTTTAACCCAAGTTATTCAAAAAATGAACATTATGCAAAATTCTAACACTAACCAAATGATGCAACTTCAACAACACTCAATAAATGTGGTTAATCAACATCCAACTATTCATCCTCAAACTAATCCTATTATATTCCTCCACCTCCTAGGTATACCTCTGGTAATATTATTCCTCAACCCATAATGAATAACAATATGCTTCAAAATATTCAAAATGATATTTTAGCTCCCTTCATTGTTTCCATTGATATTGGTAACATATCTCCAACTATTAAATATGATGACACTAAAGACCCTGCCTCATTTCTTAAAGCCTTTGACAACCTTTACAAATAGTGGATCCAAACTAATAAATTATCCACTACTAGAATCTTAGTTAAAACTTTTATCAGTGATGTATTATAATGGTATAATCAACTTCCCCAACATTCTATATGGCAACTTGAAGATTCGGTTAATCCTTTGGTTAAATAGTTTCAACACAATGATCTTCATTAAAATTATCTTAGCCACTTCATCAATGCTTAGCAATCTTCCACTGAATCAACTCATGACTTTATCAAAAGATGAAAATATTTAGCTCATAAAGCTAATCATAACATGAATTATGATAATCTATTTAAACTCTTTATCATGGCCTTAACTCCTACTCTCTAATATAAGGTTCAAACCTTTGCTCCTCAAACACTTAATGTAACTCTTGATCAATATAAACATCAAGAATTTCTTATGAAGCAATTTTAACCTAATCCTAAACTAATGTTATCACTAGTAACACTCTGAAAAACAAATAAGGAGTTACCAAAACTGATATTCCTTCACCTTATCATACACCTCTTTCAATTTAGCAAATGAAACAATTTTTACCACTCTCAAAACCCTTCATTTATCCCAATGCCCCTCCTAAATGGTATGATCCTAATCTATTTTGATGGTTCCATGCTGACATTGGGCATTCTCATGAATCTTGTAGAAGTCTCAATAAATTTAATGTCTATTAAATTCTTAGTTATTTATTCAATCATGAAGCTATGATCAATATTTATTGTCAAGAATACACTTTTGCTTCCCAAAAATGACAAACTTTCAAAATTTATACCTCCAATAGCCAAAAATATTCTTCTAATAATCAAGCAAATTTCAAGGATGTTTATGCCATCAACACTAATTATGATCAATGTTATAATAATTCTTAATATGTCAACACTTCCAAGATAAATTATCATCATAAACTAGCTCACAAAGGTGCCATTACCAATCTTAAAAATCCATCTTTAGAAGAACTTATTAAAGATACTACCACATCTAATATTGATTTAGAAGCACCTAAGGGAAAATTTCCTCCTTCTAATTCTCCAAACACATCTATACCTTCCAGGAATACTTTACCTTCTCAAACTCACATTGGTTCTTCCAAAACTCATTAGAATTTTCTTGAAGAACTCAACTCTATGCCTTGAAAGATTTCACTTATGGAGTTGGTTCTCACTTCATCCTATCATTGTAAATTCCTTACAAAAAAACTTTAAGAAATTAAAGATCCATCTTTCATTGATGAAGAATCACCTTCTATTTATTCTCAACCTACTAATGTCAACACCACTGAAACCTTGTGTCCTTCTCCCAAGCCTTCTATTGAGTTTCTTGAAGAGGACATGATTAATGCTGAAATTCTTTTTCATGTTGATGATCTTCAACTTTTTATTAAAATATCCATTAATACCACTCTTATCCAAAAATTCTTAGTTGATGAAGGATCTGGTATTAATGTGACATCCTTATGGATTATATAATAACTTGGTTATAACAAGGATCATCTCAAGAAAACTCATCTTACTTGTGGATTTGATAAGACAAATCAAAAACCACTTGGTTTTATTTGGCTTCCATTAACCATAAGTAATAATACTATTTGAATCAAGCTTATGGTCCTTGATATACCTTTATCTTATAATATCCTTCTTGGTCATCCATGGACTCATCAAATGAGATCCATTACTTCTTCTGGTAGTCAATGTATTAAATTATTACATAATATAAAATAGTACAAGTATGAAGCTGATCCCAGTCTATGGAGTATCTATATTCCTAATCCTAAACCTCAATATAATATTCTTACAAATCTCAAAATTAATAATGCTCCTTTACTCAAGTTCATAAATATGAGCCCTGATTTACAAGTTACTCTTCTAGATTCGGATGATGATGAGCCTAATGAATTGCAACACACTTGAAATACTACCAAGTTACCTCCATATATTTTGTAATGGATTCCTCCTTCTCTATTACCAAGAGACTGTATTGTTCCTCTTATTGATGACATTACTAACTTCCCCCCTCCATGTAATGCTCAAGAGCCTTATTTACTAGAAGATGCATTTACTTGCAATGATTTTAGAGTGGCTAAATTATTTCAAGATTATCTCATCATGTCTCCTCATACATTCATCAATCTTTGGATTTCACCTTCTAAAACTCCCCTTGATTCTCAAGCTTATATAATTTATCCAACATAGGACAATAACTATATCATGGCCCAAGCTCAGTTTAGAGACTTGGATATCTGGCATTACTAAAAAAATTTAGCCCACATCCATGATTTTAATTGAGATTTGCATAATATTTCTATGGATCATACCTTAGAGCTTTAGGGTCATATACCTCCCATTAATCTTCTACTTATTGATACTCCTTAAGTGGTAGAATAAATTATGCCTTCTAAATCTTTAGAAGTTCCTACACCTATCATTGTACCATATCCTTCTCCCATCATTGAATCCACAGATATACCAATCTCTTCTATTCCATCTAGTTATTTTTCTCCTAAAATTACACTAGATACAAATGCAATATATGTTTTCCAAATTATTTTTAAGTATGATAACCATGGCAATCAAATTCTTGATCTTGAACTAGATGTAAAATATTATGGTCCTCTTCCTACCTTGCCAAGTGATGAAGCTATTCTTGAGTTACTTCATGATAGATAACCTCAACTTCCTTGATAGCATCATAAACTTGGAAATTTAAAAACTAAAACTCCTTGCTTCAATAAATTCAATGCTAGCATTGATCCTAAAACAAATCCAATTTCAGCCCTACCTAATGCATCATACCACTTTCAAGATCGTAATGCCATGTTTATCAAAGAAACCACTTGTATCAAATATGGTATGCCATCTTGTCCTCAACTGATTATAGTTTTTGGAGATATTTCACCTATTGAACGTGATAACTTTAGCTTATTATTTGAAAAATATTATGATGCTTTTGCTTGGTCCTTTGAGGACATGCCTTGCATTGACCCTAGCATTGTGGTGGATAATATCATTACTTATCCTAATGCCAAGATTGTGTGTCAAAAGTAAAGAAAATTTATACCTAAAGTTTCAACCTTATGTCATAAGGAAATCATCAAACTACTTGATTCTAAATTTATTAAACCAGTGGATTATTCTGAATGGGTATCTAACAATATCCTCATTTGGAAGAAAGTCACAATGGTTATTCACATTTGTATTAATTTCCACAATATTAATCTTGCTTGTCTTAAGGAAAACTTACCCTTACCTTCAATAAATGTCATCATTGATTCCATAGATGGTTACAAAATGTTATCTCTTATGGATGGCTTTTTAGGATACAATCAGATTCATATAGTTCCTAAAGACCAACATAAGAGTACATTCACTATATAATGGGGCACTTGTTGCTATTTCTAAATGCCCTTCGATCTCAAAAATGTCAGAGCCACTTATCAACATGAAATGGCTCACATCTTTCATGATCTCATTCATAAAATTATTAAAACCTATGTGGATGATCTTATTGCTAAATCCAAACATCGTAAGAATCATTTTTATGATCTTGTTGTCATCTTTGACCATCTCCTTAAATATAAAGTTAGAATTAATCTTTTTAAATGTGTCTTTGGAGTCATATAGAAAATTTTTAGGATTTTAAGTCTCTCTCCATGGCATTGACATTTATCCTACCAAAATTAATGATATCATTAACATGTCTATTTTTCATTATATTCCCAACATTCATACTTATTTAGGCAAGCTTGGGGTAATCTGACATTTCATCCCCAAAAAGTCATATCAAATTCACTCCATCAATTCCCTTCTCAAGAAATGTACTACTTTAGAATGGATATATCCATGTCAAAAAGCCTTTGATAATATGAAAGAGTCTTTGCTTCATCCACCTACACTTCATCCTCCTTCCAATGATAAACCTTTGATTCTATATACTTCTTCCACACCTATTTTAGTTGGGGCAATTCTTGATCAAAAAGATGATATGGGAAGAGAGCATGTTATCTACTACATTAGTCAAGGCCTCATTGATTATGAAACATGTTATACCAAAATTGAGCATGATTGTCTCACTATCTATTTTACGACTAAAAAGCTTCATCACTGTATGATATACCAAACTAATTATGTCATTTTTCATTCTAACTCCCTTCATCATTTATTATCCAAAGCCTTTCTTCCTAGAGAAAGAATTAGAAAATGGATGGTCCTCCTTATGGAATTAGATCTTTGCATCATCACTAAAATATTTATTAAAGGGAAAGTCATAGCTAACCAACTTGTTCTAACTCCCATTCCAGCCACTTCTTCCCTTCAATATGACCTTCTAGATGACAATATCCTTTACATTGAAGGTCTTAATCAAGCTATCTCTCTTAAATATTATTTTCATAGCTTTACCATCGATCTTGAAGCCAATAAACTTGATGAATCTTCTACTTCCTCTGATACTACTAAACCAAAGGTAGTTATCACTGAGCTCCCTAAAATCAATGTTGACTTTCATGAGGATACTTAAACCCTTCACTTTGATTGTGCTAAATTCCTTCAAAGATCTAGGTTAGGTTTCATTCTCATAATTCCTCTTGGTAAGATCATTCCTTTATATTTTTTCTTGACCTTTGATGTCACCAAAAATATCGTTGAGTAAAAAGCTCTTACCTTAGGCATGAGAGCTTCTCTTGACTTAGACATTTAATACCTTCATGATTTAGGTGATTATCAACTTATTTTCCATCAAATTGTGGTGATTATCAATGTAAAAGTGAAAACTATTTCACTTAACATCAAATTTCAACCACTCTTGCTAAGGATTTTATCTCTTTTGCCATTAAGACTATTCCTAGGATCAAAATTCCATTGTTGATTCTCTTACCTCTTCAGCTTCTCTATTTCATCCACATCAAGTTATTTTGATCCTTCTTTTCTTCTACAAATAAGAAAATCTATCTTCAGCTCAACTACGAAATTTGTTTATTTGTCATATTGAGGTTGTTACTATTAGATAAATCCCTTGGTATAAATATATTATTCAATTATTAGAACACCAAACTTATCCTCCTAATTTAGACTCTCATGAAAATACACATATTCATAAACAAACTTTTAAGTATGTATTTTGATACAACATCCTTTACTATCATAATGATGAAGGTACCTTACTCCATTATGTTATGCAAGATGTGGTCCCTCCTATTATTGAAAAATTACATGGGGGCACTTACGGTGTTCACTATAGTGAACATGCTACAACACACAAATGCCTACATATGGGTTGCTTTTGGCTTAATATTGAAAAGGATGCAATTGAATATGCTAAAAAGTGTACTCTTTGTTAGCTTCATGATGATCTTATCCATTTACCTCCTATCAAACTTCAAAATATCGAATCTCCTTGGCCTTTTTCCATATGGGGATTTGATCTCCATGGTAAACTTTCTTTCTCCCAAGATGGGCATGCATTTATCATTACCACTACTAAATATTTTACCAAGTGGGTAGAAGCCATGCCCCTCATTAATATCATTAGTCCTACCATTTCCAGATTTATTCTAAACCAAATTAATTTCCACTTTAGCATTCCCCATACCATAATTTTTGACAATGGTGGTAATTTAAAAAATAAACATGTTAAAAAACTTTGTAACTAATTCAAAATCATCACAAGTTTTCCATGCCTTATCATCTTCTATGCAATGGTAAAGATGAGGCAAATAATAAAAATTTCAACAAAATTCTCCAAAAGGCAATTCATGAAACATGCACAAATTGGAATATTCATATTTACCCTACACTTTAGTCCTATCAAACTAGCATATGTACTACCACTGGAGCAACTCCATTTTATCTTGTCTATGGTTCCAAGTTAGTTCTTTATTTAAAATTTGAGATTCCCTCTCTTCATATATCTCTTCGTAAAATTATTCTAGATGAATAATTGTATGAAACTTGACTTCATGCCCTTAATTTTCTTGATGAATGTCATGTTTTTTCCTTACAACATAACCAACAATACATGGCTCGCATCACCAGACAACATAACAAACATGTTAAAATCCACACTTTTAATGTTAGTGATATTGTCCTTAAATTAGATTACACCCATGACAAATAAGGTAAATACGCCAAAAAATGGTGGGGCCCATATTTAGTTAAATACATTCTTGGTCTAAAAACCTACCATATTCAAACTAATGAAGGCCATGTTTTCAAAGAGCCCACCAACACTCAATTCTTTAAAAATTACTTTGCCTAAACATTTCCTTCTTGTCATGTTTTTTTATCTATATCTATCTAACACTTTTTTTAGGTTACTTAAGCATGGGTCTCTCTCTTTATAGTATATCCCTCTTTTTCACAAATCTTTAGTCCTCCATTTTGGTCTTTTGATTTCTTGATGTACTATAGTATTCTTTATCTTCTTGCATTTTATCTTATTTTTTTCACCCCTTGGGTTTTTCATTTGTGAGTTTATTTTTAAGACCACATATAGGACTCTACATTCCTCACAAAACTACCATCTTTTATCTATTTTTATCTTTCATTATTGGTACTTTCCAATGTTCTTTTGGCATCCTTTGGGTTTTTATTTTATGAGTTGATTTGTAAGATCATGGAAAGGAACCGACATTCCTCACAAAACCACCATATTTTATCTATTTTTATCTTTAATTTTAGTTGCTTACCAATACTATTTTGGCATATATTGGGTTTTTATTTTATGATTTACTTTATAAGACTATGGATAGGACCTGACATTCATCACAAAACCACTATCTTCTATCTATTTTCTCTTTCATTATTGCTTCTTGCCAGTGTTGTTTTGGCATCCTTTGGGTTTTTATTTTGTGGGTTGCTTTTTAAGACCATGGATAGGACCTAATATCCCACACAAAATACTACTATTTCTTTGCTTACCTCACTTTACTTTTCTCTTGCCTATTGTCATGCTCGTGGGTTTCTCTTTTATGAGTTAGTTTTTAAGACTGTGGATAGGACCTGACCATCCTCATAAAATTACCACCTTTTCATGATCTTGATACTTGTTCTTAACTTTAACTTTTGCTTATCTTTCTAGATAAAATTTGTACAACAATCTATGTTAGTATGCTTTCTTACATTTCCCTCTTTCTTATGATAAATAATCACACTTTACTATCATTGTATCCCTCTTTTACCTTGATCACATTTTTTGTGATTTGAATTAATTTAGATTATTCCATGTGTCACTCCTCTTTATTTCTCCTTCCTTACATCTCCTTATTGGATTAAACAAGGTCAAAGCCAAGATAGCATTTTTATTTCACTTAGATTTACAAGACTCTTAGACCCCATGCTCTTTAAAGTTTCTCTCTCTTAGAAACCTTGTCCCAAGTTTTCAAATGAAAGTCATCTTTAAAACCCATGTTTGGTTTTCCAATTCTTTATGGAGGAGGAATCTTAAAAAATCCATCAATAAAGGTAAAATCCAAATAATTTAAAATAAATGGTAATGATATCTAAAAGGCAACATATAAATCTCAAAATTTAAATTCACACCAAAAGACATGATTACAAGCACATCTTCTATCTCTAATCGAAGCTAAAACTCCACAATTGGCCTCACATAGATCCAAGGTCCTTTCAAGTGTGGTAGGCCAATATATTAGAATAGGGGATTTGAAAAAACTCTATGGTGATACCTAATTTCTCATGCAAGTACCCATTCTTCATAGTAGATCGGTGGCTTTGTAAGGGGTCTTCAAGAATGAGGAACATGTCATGGGGAGGTAGGTCCATTTTAATTTTCATGCATTTAGCCTTCATGGGATTATCTATATACTCCATTTGTTGACCTAAGACTTCTATGGATAAGATAAGTTATTCATAGTCCTTAAAGTTGACAATCCTCTTATTTTGACAAACCTAATTTGAGTGTCTTGACTTCGATAAAGAGTTCCTGTACCTTGGTTTTTCCTTCATTCTCCCCTCCACCCATTTCATTTCCCCCCTTGACAGACAAATTATGATTCCAAATATGTTTCCCCATTTTCTTTAATTCCTTCTTCTTCTTCTTTTAAAAACATGCTAACACTACTTTATTTTAGTTTTATCTATCCTTAGAGTGAAACAACACATTTGAGAAACTATGGATTCTTATTTATTTACACCATGTTTTGCATTTCTTACACTTGACTTTCTTTTTACCATTTTCCATTATTTTATTTTTTTGTTTTTATAGACACCTAATTTCATAGCCCTTTTTCCATTGTTGAGTGTGGTTGGATTGTTACTTCTCAGTCAACAATGTTGTTTTGCCTTTTTATGCATCCCTTTTCCATTGTTGAGTGAGATTTGGATTGTTACTAATCACTCATCAATGTTTTTTTATCATTTTATTTAGTCTTTTACCCATTTATTTTGTTTTTTTTACCATCCCATTTGACATGTATTCTTACTTAAGGATAACTTATTTGAGTTTTTCAAACTTTAGTAACCTTGGCTTTTTAATTACCCAATTTACTCTTATTGTTTGACTTGGTCATTTGGTCTAACATAACACCTATCACCCTAGCTTGCCAAATTTCCCAAGTACATCCCATCCTCATATCACGAACTATCTTGGCTTTTCTTGTGTTTTCTTTTGTTCTTTAATTTTTTATTTCTGGGTTTGTTGAAAGTAGTCTCTATGCCCTACATAATAAAAACTAACAACATAGTAGACAACCATCCTGTAATAAAATTAACTCAAGGTATGAATTCATTTACTTTTTAGTTATTTAATTTTTAGATTAGTTTCCCTTTCAATCATTTACTTTCAATTTTTTTTGCTTTAAAATACAGTAACTTTTTTTTAGCATCAGTGTTGTGTGTTACTATGTTCTTTCTCAAAGCACCATCCCCTGTTACACCTTAGTGAAACATGATGAGCTTCAAATGGGGCATATATATACACATAATATTTTCAAACTTATATTACATACTGATGATTTACATCTTATACGAACCCATCAAGACTTAATCTCTCTAAGTACATTCCCGAAGGGGTGCACCAAGAAAGGGGTGGGAAAACCTTTGGTTCTTTTTAGGATTTTTTTCCCTTATTTAAACATTATTATAAATCCAAGTAGATCCCAAAACCTTTCCTTCATCTATTTATCCTCCCTTGAGTATTCCTCTAATATTTTCCTTTTTCCATTCCTCCTTTTCTTATCTTAAACTCCTTTTAGATAGTCAGTTGTATTGGGTCAACTAGGTAGACCCAATAAATTTTAAGGGTGTTATTTACTTTCTTAGCTTACTATCCATTTGGCTGACTTAACTCAGACCTAGTAAATTATTCTGGAAAACACACTGGGTCAGTTGGGTCAGCCCTGTACAATCAAGATTCCTAGAAGGATTTAGGGTAAGATCTGCATATATATACAATATCATTTCAGTCATTATTCATATGTGTAATCAAGATTTATTATTTATGCGTGCTTATTCACAATCTACTCTTCCACCATTCTACTTGAGGAGACCTAGCTTAGGTTTATTATTTGGATAATCTAGTCTTATGGATAAGTCTTGGATGTTTTGGCCTTTCTTACTGATCTTAACAAACCACAACAACCTCTTGTGATACCCATTTAGATAAGGGAGAGACTTAGTCTCGATGGGTTCACATTTAGGTAAGTATATTCTAACTTTGTTCTTCTCTCTTTTAGTATATAAAAGTAACATAAGTGTTGGCTTGAATAATACTATCTTTCATATTTAATGTACTAGGGTGTTACTCATACTTACTTTAATTTAAATTACCTATACATATTTGTTTTATTGTTTCTAACCCCCACTTTGTGCCACAAACTTTGGTGTGCACTAAATTGGATTTACTTTCTTGCTATTAGAATAAGTGAAATGTTTTAAAACCTTAGGACTCCATTAGGGTTATTATGAAATTGTGTTATATTTTAAGCTTTGGAACCCTTCATAGAATGATATGTGTGGTAAGTAATCCCCTAATCAGGTCTAGGAGATCTCCAAATTGGTCATGTTCTCACTTAACAAGTGTATCCCCAATCAGAAGTGTAGGTATGTTCGATCATATTTGAGCTAGGATTGATTTATATATATGATGCATTTTTGATTTCATACACAATCAACACCTTTTTTATATCCCACATTCATTTTCTTAACTAATTTTAGATTGGGTAAATATTTAGGAAAACATTCTCAAGGTTATTCAACCTATGTTCCTATTTTTTAATCATGCCTTGAATGGCTTCTCAAGTTGTTAAATCACATTGATGACTACTTCCTACTTATTAGGTCACCCATTACCTTAGATTTTATCAACATGAGTACCACCGTATCTAACTCTATCTTTATTTTTAGAATCCCAGTAAAACATTTTAGTTATTATAATTTTTAAACATGTCTTTGAGAAAACATTGTTAAGAACACAATAATAAGTATAATTTTATTCAATTGTAAAGTGAATTAATATTGATCTTGATTTATAGGGAGTGAGATAAATAAACAATATTTTAGATAATATTTATAGCACGTGCTCTGATACTAGATGAAACAACCCTAATTTTTTTAGAAATTTGTATACAAAGTATGTAATAGAATTGCATGTACATCCCACTACACAAATTTACAATACATGACACATCATCTCATGTCTACAAAAAGATGGGTAAACAACCCATAAATGGATTGGGTCATAGATAAAATTATGTAAGGATGAACATATGTAAAGGATTTCATAGAGAAAAAGGTTGCCTAGAGGATGATATACCATTTGAGGGGTATTAATGTTTAGGTCCACACTAATAACCTCTGAACCTTATATAAGGCACTTTTCTTCCCTATAAAACTGCATAGGAATCCTCATCCCTATATAGGTATATTATTACCCTATGTGGTTGTCTTGGTAACTCAAGAGGATATAATGATTTCTTCATGCCTCAAGTATCCTTAATGTCATAATCAGTGTCCAATTTAGTTCAATAGACAAGGTTCAAGACCAAAATGATTAGATTTAGCATAGTAGAGAATTATATTACTAGCCTTTGTTAAATATACAAATGGGATAATAAATGAGTATCACAATAATCATGATAGGTCATAAAAGAACCAAAGCATCATCATACCAATCTCTTGTTTGTGCAAGCTTTAAAATAATTTTGAATCAACTAGAATATGTCATTGGACCACCACCAAGACAATGCACCATAATTCCTTAAAACATATAACCTTTATAATCACACAAGCAAAGACCAATTCTGGTTCTACCCCTATTAGATCATTTTACCATGATATATAGTTTTAGGGTCATTACACCCATATTCATTCACTTGGTGAATGCCACCATATCACATATAGTTCCATTATATGGAAATAAATTATAATGAGAATTAGATAACCACATTCTTATTTGGCAACATGAATTATTTAACATTAATCATGAAATAATGCACATGTTGAAAATGAACATAACATCCCTAACAATCTCATCATACAAGTAAGACCTCATCCATTTAGGGATATCATATAATATAAAATGAATAAAAAATATGATAAAACACCAAAAATAGTAATACCAGGTTAGGATTATATGAATAAATCCTTGACTTTAGGGTCTTTAATTAAATGGATCTTTCAACTCCTTTATATTATAACAAGTAAGGAATTAACCAACCACATGAATAACAACTCATTAAGTGACCAATTATACCATTATGTCATTTACAAATTCATGAACTTGGATAACTATAGGCTATAATTATGAATACCCAGTTGCCACATCACATGTTGATGTCACATGGTCAACCATGCATCCAAAATAGTAATTTACCAAAATTAGATAACACATTCAACTTTGAAGCTTCAACCCAAAAGTACTGCTAAAAACCATTTGATCTTTATGGATTTTATACAATCACAAGTCAAAAATAATTCATTTATTAACTTGAGAAATGACTAAAATATTTTATGCTTGAACTACCAAACATAATATAATTGGATCAACTTCCATGAATGATAATAACATCATTTTAATCCTGATCCAAAAATCAATATGGAAATTTAAACAGTTGCAATATTATCTTGATAACAAGTTCCATAATACCATAACATGATGCATCAAAAATACATTTTGCAACAATTGATAAAATACCTTGGCATAGCTAACACACACACACACACACATATATATATATAAATATAATTTCAACCCTCTACACTTGATTGCTAAAACAATAAGTGTAAATAAGATAAAGTCCATAACATATAAAAGAATAAATCCAAGCATATCTTTGTTAATACTAATAGGGAGGAGAACAACATAACCAACTATCATAACACACACACACACACACATAACCATGGGTTATAAAATATTTATTTTCCAACTAACTAGGGTATTCTTCCTCTAAAGAAAGGAGGTTTCATTCAAGTTTGCATATTTAAAAGAGTGATAAGTTTTTTTTCCCTATTATGAGCTCAATACAAAATAATATAATAAATGAAAAGATACTACTTGCATATAAAAATTCACACTTCCAAGTCTTAATATCAATTGATTAATACTAATACAAGTAGTTTAAATAACCTTCTTATTGACTGATAGTTCTATCATATCTAAGCTAGAATCCATATGTACAAGGAAACAATTATATACTACCATAAAAATATTATATTTAGAAATAGGTCAACCTTTAAAGAGGTAAATCAAACAACAATAATAATTAAATACAAATAGAATAAACAAATTTGACTTATTCAACCTGAATTCCATCTTGGGTTATCGTTGATAAACACAATACTTTAAGTAGGCAACAAGATAATTAGGTAATCAATTTAACATAAGTAAAGGCCAATTATATCATAACCCCTACATTGAAAAGGGTTCAATAATTATGTTATCTCAAATATGTCAATGTGAATTCCCTTCTAGTCAACATTCTTAAAGTCAAATTCTATTTTAATAAATCAAGTTCAGAAAGATCAAAACATTTTAAATTAACTTAATTCCACATAAAATGAATTTAGGTAGCCTCATAATTCTTATTATTATAATGTTTATTTTTTATAATGTAAATCATCAATTAATATATTCTTTGAACCTCCAAAATGAGTAGGGTAATGTATACTCAAATAAATCATGTAAAATAACTTTAGAAATGAATCTAACATTCATAATATGATCTAAAAGAGAAAAGAGTATTCCAAACTCTATCTTATCCTGAATTATTTTGTTACTTAAATTAATTTTGTTTCTCTCTTAATGAATACAAAAACCAAGGTAGAATAAAATAGTTAAAATGCATGTGACACTGAGTGATCCATGTAACTAAATGCATTAAAAAGTATATAAAGTCTTTTTTTATAATAATAATATCTCATAGTAGTAAGTTCATAAAATAACAAAAATCAACTTACTCTCCACTAAATAGATTAGGTATATGAACAACAAGGTAAACATAAACTTTTTAAAATAGTGAATCAATCATGAAAAATAATGGTTTATTCATTCACACAAACCTTCATTAATGGATAACAATAAAACTCCATATGGAAAAGACAACCAGTAGATCAGATTTATCTTCCACAATAGGGTGATAAGAACTTTTTTGTTTTGGATCTTGTTTTCAAAATATTTTGGGAATACATCCAAAATTTTAGACTCAAAATATAATAATTCAATGCT